>CACRXK020001930.1:0-48022 GCA_902702795.2 Paramuricea clavata | reverse complement strand
TAAAAGGCGTCAAGAACATAGCTGATGATATCATTGTATTCGGCTCAACAAGAACTGAACATGACGCTAATCTTGACAAATGTCTACAACGACTTGCAATGAAGGGCTTACGACTAAACCGAAGCAAGTGTAATTTCCTTAGTACTACATTGTCATTTTTCGGACAGGTCTATTCGAAAGAAGGTACTCATCCTGATCCTAGGAGATTAGCTGATCTATTAAATGCACCTCTGCCAAATAATGCACATGAAGTCAGGAGCTTTCTTGGCATGGCCAACTATAGTAGTAAGTAAATTCGAGATTTCGCAACACTAACTGCTCCCCTTCGTGACCTGACGAAAAAGGATGTTTGTTTCGAGTGGACTCAAACACACCAAACTGCTTTTGAAAAGCTGAAAAACACGCTTGCAATTGCTCCATGTATGTCATATTTCGACAAAAACAAACAAACTTTTGTAACAGTTGATGCTAGTCCTGTAGGAATTTCTGGAATTCTTTCACAGAAACCAAGAAACGGTGACGTAGACAGTCAACAGATAATTGCATATGCCAGCCGAGCGCTGACTGATACAGAAAAGAGATACTCCCAGACGGAAAAGGAAGCGTTAGCGATAGTATGGGCAGTTGAACATTTCCATTTATTTTTATTTGGAAGTGAATTTACACTAATAACTGACCATAAACCTTTAGAAATTATTTATGGCCAACGTACAGCCAAAACATCTGCACGAATTGAAAGATGGGTGCTTCGCCTCCAACCATATACATTTAAGATAATCTATAAATCAGGTGCCAGCAACCCAGCGGACTATCTTTCCCGTCATCCAACAAATGAAAGCAAACGAAAACAGGAGAAGATGACGGAACAATATATTAATTTTATAACTCAAAACAGTGTCCCTAAGGCGATGACATTACCAGAAATAATCAATGCAACTAACGCAGACGCAGCACTAACGGCACTCCATGATGCAATTAAAACAAACAAATGGGATTCCCCAATTGTAAAACCGTTCAAAGCCGTAAAAAACGAACTTACGTCTACCACACACGGTGTTATATATACTTCGAGGAACACGGAATGTCATTCCTGCGGCTCTACAACAACGTGCAATAGATATAGCACATGAGACACACTTAGGAATAGAGAAAACGAAGTCTCTAATTCGTGAAAAAATCTGGTTTCCGCAAATTGACAACCAAGTGAAAAACACAATTGCTAAGTGCACCACTTGTCAAGCTGTCGGACAGGCGAATCCTCCTGAACCATTACGCATGACCGAAATGCCAGAGTTACCATGGAGAACTGTCCACATAGATTTTTATGGTCCACTACCATCGTCTTTAATATCTGTTAGTGGCGGTAGATAGATACTCCAGATTCCCAGAGGTTGAGATAGTTCATTCAACACGAGCCTCAACAGTCATTCCAAAACTTGACAAAAAGTTCTCAGTCCATGGCATTCCTGACACCCTTATATCTGACAATGGTCCCCCTTTTAATGGAGACGACTATGCACGATATCTGAAAGCCCTTGGTATTCAAGCTAAGTTTTCAACACCCTATTGGCCCCAAGGTAATGCTACAGTTGAACGATTTATGCGACCGTTAGGAAAAGCGCTCAAGACAGCGACACTCGAAGGACGACCATGGAAACAAGAATTGAACCGTTTTCTTTTACAATATCGTTCCACTCCACATTGCACTACAGGAGTACCTCCATCAGAACTGTTGTTTAACCGAGTGATAAAAGGAAAATTACCAGTAATAAACAGCAAGAAGATTGTCAATCGACATAAAGAAGCTCGAGACAATGAGAAAACACGACAAGAACGCAACCGAGAATATGCAAATCAAAGGAGAAACACAAGAAAAAGTGATCTACAAGTGGGAGATTATGTACTGGTTAGACAAGAAAAGAAAAACAAGCTAACTGCGAATTTTAATCACAAACCTTATGAAGTGATAAAGAAAACTGGTTCAGAGATACTTGCCCAAAGTAAAGATGGTCATATTGTGAAACGGAACGTGTCACATTTCAAGCGAATAAATAAACCACGAGAAGAAGACACTGATGATGAAGGTTTCGATTATGAAG
Organism: Paramuricea clavata; assembly: GCA_902702795.2. Classification (NCBI taxonomy): domain Eukaryota; kingdom Metazoa; phylum Cnidaria; class Anthozoa; order Malacalcyonacea; family Plexauridae; genus Paramuricea; species Paramuricea clavata. Next base: position 45,923 of record CACRXK020001930.1, on the reverse strand, counting down.
AAAACTCGCAGAACAATCAGCCAGATCAAGCCGAATTCGAAGACCACCGAATCGATACGGACATGAATATCCATCAAATCTAATAAACTAACATAACAATGAAATAGCTAAATAACTTCATATTTAATTAAACACTTTGATATTTGACAATCAAGTTAAAACAAAGGGAATGGTATAGTAATGTACGTCTTAATTACGATTAGTTTATATTTAGAATATGGACATTATATATTCAGTTGTTTACATGTAGCCGAGATATCAAGAAGTCTATTAAATAATACAACATTATACCTACGACCTTGTAAAGAGCTTGTTTCACTATGCTAACCATTCGTTCCAACATTCCACCCCACTAGCTAGCTTTGCTTAGATTGAACTGCCATTTCACACCATGTTCACTCAGATAGCCTTGTAACTTTTCGTTCCGTACGACTTTCTTGATCCATTTGGCAGCAGCCACGAAAGTCTTTCCATTGTGGGATATGATCTTCTTCGGACGACTTCTTGCTGCGATAAATCTTTTAAAACTCATCAGGAACTCTTCACAGCTCATGTTTGGCAGAATCTCCAAGTGAAGTCCTCTAGTTAAACTGCAGGTATAGATAACTATATACGACTTACGATCAGCTCCCCCATTTCCCTTGTAATAGATTGGTCCGGCATAATCGACACCAGTTACTTCGAAGGGGATTTCACCTTCAGTTCGTTCTTTTGGAAGATTCCCCTGAGGTGGAGCGAGCATTGGCGTTGTGTAAAATCGTTTACACCCACAGCATTTACCAATGACTTTCTTCACAAGACTTCGTAATGTAGGGATCCAATAATCGTCGCGTACTATACTCGGTTAAGCCAACCCCGCCATGAAGAGTGTAAAGATGTGCACGTTCAACAATATTCAGAGATAGGAGGTGATTTGGTGGCAAGTAAATCGGATAAAACCCTTGAATTTTCCCTTTACACACGTAAATGATTTCTTCATTTTTCTGGAGATTCAATCGTTGAGAATGTTCTTTGAATTGAACAGAATTTTCACCGTCCTCTTGAGCTCGTTTAATCAGAAATTTCAATTGTTCCTCAGTTTCTTCAGTCGTTAGTGGTCCGCTGATTCTTTTACTTCTTCGACCATTGACAGCAAATCTTTTGATCCATGCCAAAATTTGCACAGTATTCCATAGGGTTGTTTTCGGTAAAAGGTCGTCAAAGACATCTGATTTTCTTTGAACAGCAGCTTTCATCACGGTCTTGATTGTGCGACTTTCGGACTTCGACACATCAGAAGGTTTAGTAACAATCTGTTCCGGTCAGCTGTCGGAATTGTTGAGCCATGAAGGACCGCTCATCCACATTTCGTTAGTTTCCAAGTCACTTGATCCCCGACTACCGATATTCGCAGGATTCTCTTTACTAGGTACATATTTCCAAACGATTTTTTCCTTCTCATTTATTTTCTCTACCCGATTGGCCACGAATTGCTTATATCTTCCCTGACCTTGGATCCATTGAAGACAGACAATAGAATCAGACCATGCGAATACACCAGCAATGTTTATATTACTAAGAACTTTGAATGTGTTGTGTAGGAGGTTACTTAGCATGTAGCAACTCACTAACTCCAGGCGTGGAATAGTCAAGTCCCGTTTGGCCAATCTTGTTTTCGAAATCAGGAACCCTTGACTAATCACTCCAGCTTGCTTGCTAACAGCGGAGATCGCAGCGCAACAACCAAGAAGGCTCGCATATGCGAATCCATGTAGAATTAATTCGACAATCACACCGATTTCTCTAGGTATTGCTCTTGGTATTTTCAACTGGACAGGTAAATTCTTCAACCATTTCTCTCATCGTCGCTTTAGCTCTTCAGGTAGATCTGCATCCCATCCCAGCTTAGAATCATAGATATCTCGAAAGATCACTTTGGCCGTGAGGAGAATAGGAGCTGCTAATCCCAGCGGATCAAAGATTTTCGCCATAGTTCTCAGAACGATTCTTTTCGTAACTTCATTTTTGTTTGGTGGAATTAAATGTCACTGACAAAGTGACTTCTGATTTGTTCCAGCCTAATCCAAAAAATTTGGTCTCCGATGGTGTTGTTCCTAGACTTTCCTTTGCATACTGTAGGTAGTTGCTTCATCTTCCTTTACATCACTTTCTAATTATGCGGCGTTCGAATGCCATTTATGTAACATGAACCCACCTTCTCCCAAGATTTTCACAGCATCTTCTTTGATTTCTCTTGTTTCTTCCACTGTGTCGCTTGCAATGTTTATGTCGTCGACGTATGTACCATCTTTAAGCTCTCGAACACAAATCGGATGATTTTGCGAGTACTTCAATAGATGAACGTTCAATGTCCCTCCAAGAATGAATGGACTTGGACCCAGACCAAACATAAGTCTCGTCATGCGGTAGATCTTCTCTTCTCCTGTGTGCAAATTATTTATCCACAGGAACCTTAAAGCGTCACGTTCGGTTTCTCTGATAATAATCTGAAGAAACGCTTGCTTTATATCTCCAGCTAATAGTTCAGGTTTAGCTCGGTTTCGCAAAAGAATATCTAACAACTTTCGTTGAAGTGGAGGGCCAATCTCTAGACAGTCATTCAGTGACGGACTATCTTCGCTAACCTTTGCGGAGGCGTCGTAGACGATACGAACTTTTGTTGATTCAGCTTGTTCCCGAATGACAGGTTTATGTGGAATGTAATGTTCGCGCTTCTCGTTTGGTTCTGTTGGTGCAATCTCTATAAATCCCTGTTCCACTTGGTCTTCGATGATTTGATGGTATGTCCCAAGTAAGGCAGGTTGTTTATCCAGTCGCTTCAGTAGTGACTGAAATCTCGGTCGCGCAACGTTGATGTTGGTTGGTAATTTGGGATGGCTAGCTTTCCATGGTATTGCTGTCTCGTATTTTCCATCTTCTCTCCAAGTTAACTGTTCTTTGAACTCCTCAACCGCGGTTGTTTGATCACCTTCAGGTCCATCCTTAAGCCCCAGAACATCTAAACTACAAAGTTCCGTGTAGTCTTCATGTGTGCTTCTCGTTAACATTAAATATGAGTGATGCATTTCCCGTCCCTGCGACATGATTGTCCACCCGAGTCTCGTTCTCTCAGCCACTGGTTTTCCATCATCTCCAACTTTAGCCGGTGTGGTTGTTTTGACTCGTGAATAATCGCTGGCACCCAGTATTATGTGAACTGGCAACATTGGCTTCGTGTCAACATCGTCCATCTCTATGCCTTCAAGGTGTGAATTACTGGCAATAATTTCTCTATAACGTGGATTTTGCAAATCGGTACTGGTCGATCAACACAATTCACTTCAGACGACATGCTAAAGTTTTTATTGATGTTTGTGATTTCAACATTGTAAACATCAATAGTCTTCGTAGTTGTATGCAACATCATCTGTATGGTTTTGATCTCTTGTTTAATTGGCTTCATTTTTTGTTAAGCTCATCAACGTAGAAGATACATAAGAATTTCCTGAACCAGTGCCCAGTCACGCTCGACATTTCACTCCTACTTCAACAACCACTACAGGATATATCACGTTGGATTGGTTCGGTTGGCACATTGTAGGCCTTGGTTCATCTTTGTCACAAATAGATGTATGATATTTACGTTGGCACTTGTAACATTGGGTATTACTTTTACTCTCTCTTGCTCTATGTTTTTCTCCTGTACAGTTAAAACACCGTCTCTTTATGCTTAGGAATCTCTTTCGCTCTCCAACGTCGACAATTTTGGTACATTCCACTGATCTATGGTCGTATTTTTCAAAATATACACATTGACGTTGCTTTAAGTGATCTCTTGTTGCAAATTGATTGTCTCTTTGCTTAAATTTTGGATGTTAGCCGCCATATTTATCTCCAGGTTGTAGGGGATTGCGCTCGACCCATTGACGTAAAGCTTCGACAAGGTCCATTTCTTCCAGTCTTTTTCAGTTCTAATTAGATCAGTTCGGATACCCAATAATTTGTCCAAGGTTATTCGCACATTACCGGCAACCTGTTCCAATTTCCCCAGTGTTTCCAACGCTTGAACATGTCCCAAATGGTTGTCACAAAAATTGTGTATCTTCGGTCTTGAAATTCCAGTAATAACTGGCAATGACATTATTTCCTGAATATGGGCATTCACCACATCACTAGAGTCACGTGCCATATCTTTGTTCTAAGAATTATTTGGCTTTCTTATACCCCACACCGTCAGCTGGTATAATTTTTCAATTGTTGCACGTGGCTTGGGTATGACAAGTTCCTTCAAATACGAAAATGTAGCTTCATCTGGAATAGATGTTTGATCAATTTGAGTTGAAAAAAGACTCCAAAATCTTACCCAGTCAAGATATGTTCCTTGGAACTTGAATATTTGCAAATCTGGCAATTTCGGTTTCACGTGTTTCTTTTCTGCTATTTCCAATTTCTTTTCCTCAAGTGTAAAGCGAATTTTTCCCCACGAATTCTTTTATTATTCTTAGCTTCCCGTTCTTCTTGCCTCATCCAGTCTCGAATAATAGATTCCTCGTTTAGCTTGTCGTTACGAGCCTTTTCCTTGCGTATACTTTCGTCATGCTTTAGCCTTTCGTCGAGCTTTTCGACCGCATTTTCATAGGGTTGCACTTGTAATTTCCTTTCCTGAGTCCATTGATCGATTGCTTCGTCGCTCTCGTTTGAATCTAACTTTAAACCTTGTATAGTTTATATTAAATCGTACGCTTCGTCCAGCTTGGTTTTAAGCAAAGTATATTGTCTGTTTATTTTGTCACTTCCGTACTCCTTCCGTACTCCGTAGACCTTTATAAAAAGGTTGACGTCAGCAGGATTGTGATGTAGTTTGCGGAGAAAATCCAGAAAGGTCAGAGTTGTTTACTTGTTTTGAGTTTTTTAAAAGCCAAAAGAAGCCAGTATTATGGTAAGTTTGAAGTAAATTTTTCTATATATAGGCCAAATGAGTTTTAATCGTGAATAACACTTTCCGTGTCTGGGTCAACAATCTAGCTTTAATTTTCTATCAAGGTTTTGCCAGGTTCTGATGATTAAACTGATGAATTCGAGAAACAAAAAAGAAAAATGATACTTTTTAGCAACGAAATATGTAAACAGACCGAGCGAACAATTTGCTAAATATTGACAGTAAAATAAATGTACAATCTAATATAAAAACAAATAAAATTTAAACTCCGACGAATATGAAAACTCGTTTGACCTATATATAGAAAAATTTACTTCAAACTTACCATAATACTGGCTTCTTTTGCCTTTTAAAAAACTCAAAACAAGTAAACAACTCTGAGCTTTCGGGATTTTCTCCGCAAATTACGTCACAATCCTGCTGACGTCAACCTTTTTATAAAGGTTTATTGGCTTCTGTTGATTCGATGTCGTTTTGTGCGATGGTTTGTTCTCCTTGTGCTTCGACGTCATTTCGCGATTGTCGTGTTATCATCTCGATCTCTGTATTTGTTTACATATGCTACGTAATTTTGCTCTAACTCGATTGTTGTGTAAAATATCCTGTTTTACCTTTTGTCACAATATCCCGTTTATTAAGTTAATCCCGTCTGGAGGTGCCCTTTGTTGTAGATTTTCGTTTGATCCCCACAATAAGAGCAAATTACGCGTTATATCTTGTGTTTTGTATTAAATCCCTTCCCAAAATCGCTCTCAGTTACATATATTCCCATGCAATAAAAACATTCCTTTTATCTCATTCCTGTGAATTAATTCCATATATGGTAGTCGCCTCGTCTCTAAATTTAACTATTAATTATTAATGTCAACCTTTTCCCTGACAGTTTATTTACCCTCATTCTTTTGACTGAATAAAGTTTATCTTCCCGAAAAGCTATAATTTATTTTATAACTCTTGGTTACGGGTTTACGTTTATGTCGATTTTGGCGACAACAAATTTCCCAGCTGTTAATTATAAAACAATGGACCAATCCCCAATTAACCAAAATTTTGAACTTAACAAGTCTAGAATTAGTAATAATATTCCAAAGTTTCATTGCAAAATGTTGTAAAATGCGGATAATATAGCATTGCGAAGTTTGCAATTTTCAGTCATTTTAGATTACAAACGGAAAATGGTTACCACTTCTGTACGTAATACAAAATGACTGAAAATTACAAATTCGCAAGGCTATATTGTCCAAATTTTATAATATTTTGCAACGCAACTTTGGAATATTACTAATTTTGTGATGCTCTTTCAAGCTGTGATAAAATTTTTGTTTAGGCTAGTTAAGATCAAAATTTTGGAAAAGTGGTAACTACTTCCCGTTTGTAATCTAAAATTACTGAAAATTGCAAATTTCGCAAGGCTATATCTAAGATTAGATACTTTAAAGATGTGCCACTCGACGTATTTCCTTAATGTTTTCGTGTCCGTAATTTTCACTTACTGCCAAAATGGCGGCGAGACTGGTGGAGTTGGATTTTACTATTTAGAGACTGATGGCGTTGAATTTGACCGTTACTGGCAAAATGGCGGCTATAAAAAAATCTCGGACATAATTTTCGCAGAGTGGCACATCTTTATAGTATCTAATCTTTGGTCCGGTTTACACTATACCGCATCGGAGCGCAGCGATTTTCATACCTGATTCGGCTGCTGTTTACACTACGCCACAGTAATCCGGTACGCGACGCGGAGCAAAAATCACTCCGCTTTGGAGGTGATATGAAAAGTAATCCGGTATGTGCCGGAGCAGTGTAAACAGGCTAATCCGGTACGCTTCGGTACAAAACTTCGGTTTTGGCGTGTATGTTTTAACATTGTCGCCTTTATTTGCTCGCTTTTACAATACTTTATAGCTGTTGTTTGTTTCGCCTTGCAACCATTTACTATTTCTGCCGAATACAAGTAAAGAAAACGACAATAACATTAACTTTTCGCTTTCGAAAGAGCAAAATTTAAAGAAATACTCTGAAATTTTGGATTAGAGCGAAACGAAGCAACGTCTGGCGGTCAAGCTTTTTAAACAAAGTTATACTCTACAAAGAAAACGGGTGTTACTTCTTGTTTTTAATAAATTTTGGTATATTGGCTACTTGTTTCCATGGCGACAGTGAAAGACATGAGCTGGCAACAAAGCAAAAAGCGGCATAGTGTAAACACCCTTGATTTTTTACTTCGGAGTAAAAATTAATCCAGTATGAAAAGTAATCCGGTATAGTGTAAACGGGGCCTTTGGCCATATTATCCACATTTTACAACATTTTGCAACGGTACTTTGGAATACTACTATTTTGGGATGCTCTTTCATGCTATGATGGAGTTTTGTCTAGATTTGTTAAGATCAAAATAATTTGGTTAATTGGGGGATGGTCCATTAAAAAAAACAGTTATTTTTTTTTATTTAAATTTTCGTCTGAAATTTGTAATGGCCGCCGCCGAAACATCGATCTCGAACCCCTCTTCTATAAACATACGTCAGCAGGTGAGTTCGAGATTGAACGCACCTCCTCGTAGCCAATAGGAAAGCCAATAATACGTTAGGTATGAGATAATATATATATAGTGTACCTGTTTCATCACTGTGCTTTTCTTGTTTAATGATCATTTCACGGCTCACATATGCAATACCTGCAAACGGAAATTCTCCGTAGTTATTGGCAAAACTGAAAGATGTAACTTTTTCGGCGTCATGCAACCAACGTATACGTATATTTTCTTATATACATGCATGGTATTTTATGTTAATCCGCTGGGGCTGGTTGTTCAAAAGCTGATTAACGTTAACCCAGGGTTAGCGCTAACCCAGGGTTAAAATCCTTAACCCAGGGTTAGTTAACCCTGATGTAAAACTGCGTTGTTCAAAGCTGGGTTAAGGATAAGGATAAAACTTTATTTGACTACGCTGGCCACTTCAACCGGAGCTGCTTTCCAAGTGGCGCGTAGATAAATGTTACAAAAATATATAAAATACAAAACCACTAAGAATATTAAGAACTACGAATACAATACTATTACAAAACAAATGGTATACGAAAGACAAATAGCTAATTCGTCAGACTAACAGAGGAAATATTTCTATTACTTGTTCAGGAATGCTATTCCAGATTTTAACCCCACTATATCGAAAACATTTTCTGCCACACTCGGTATTTGGTCGTGGCAGAAAGAGAGACGAATTTGAACCTTGTAAATCAATAACTGTGGATGTGGTTAGAATTCTGGAACATTGATGAGAACCTCTATGATGCCAAATTATTGACAACTTTAAACATGAGACGGGCCATAATATGTTTTCGCCTTTCTTCCAAGCTTATCCACCCTAATTGATCGAGGGCCAGTTGAGATTGCCCAGGCTCATCTTTAAAGTTCATTATAATTCTAGCACATCTGTTGTGAAGTTATTGTAGTCGTCCAGACTGGCCTCTATTAATGGAATTCCAAACTTCACAACAGTAGTCGAAATGGGGTTGGACAAGACCATAATAGACCGACTTCAAAGTATCAGAATTAGTGAAATCCTTTATTTTTTCATGGCATTTATTCCAGCAGATATTTTTTTTGAAATTTGGTCAATATGACTGTCCCAAGTTAAAAGTTGCTCAATTTTGACTCCAAGAGTTTTTGTAACTTGAACCCCTTTAATTGGTTCATCTCCAATAAAAACACGCGGTTGTTCTTCTAACGTGTTAATATTGTGGCGTGATCCAATCAAAAGATATTCCGTTTTGACAAGGTTAAGAGAGAGCCTGTTCGATAGAAGCCATTCTCTGATATTGTTGAGATCAGTTAGAGGTGCGGTTAGTTAACCCAGGGTTAAGACATTTAACCCAAGGTTAAATTTGTTTTAAAAATAAATGTAATATAAGAACGTTTTTGTTTGGCTGAAAAGTAAGTGTCAAAACTAAGGATAGAATGGGATAGATGGGAGAATTATTGTTTAACAAGTAAGGCGAGACTTTTCTTATTCATTGGTTTACGGATCCGCCGACCGTAAATATTCAGAAAGTCACTAAAAAAATTTGTAGGTTACAAATTTTACAATTTTAGTTAATTTTAATTAATTTGGAGTTCTGACATGAAGTACACTTCAAGTGAACTTTGACTCTAGGTACTGCTGGCTCATGTTGTCGTTGTGACAATCAATATGTAGATTAGCCACGTTTTTTGCGTTTTTTTTTAAATTGACGTTAAAAATTTTACAAAGATTATTAATTTCGGTTCTCATTTATACTCAGTTCGTTTGTTTTTTAATTATTTTTCCGACCTACCGATCCCTTATTTTTAAAGTCAAATCCGTAAACCAATAAATAAAAAAAGTCTCGCCTAATAGACAAGTGAAATTGAACATTTCAGACATGGATTTAAGCATTTTGAAAGTTTCAAGAAAAAAATATACGTGATCAAAGTGGCAAAGCCATTCAAATAAACCAATTTGGATGCATTCAAATAATGCTTCAGTCATATGAAATCACGCCCTTCCACAATACTATACTTGACGGAATTTCAATCTGGAAGTTGCGGAAGACAGGTAATTCAAATGCATGCATGATGCGGAATTTTTCTTGTTTAGGTATACTAAAGCCCGGCCGTACGGGGGTTTTAACAGACCAATTTGCCCCAGGGGGGGGATTTAATGGTTTTTAACACTTGGTTGTGTTAAATTCCCCGCTATGTCCCGGGTGTGTGTGTGGGGGAGGGGGGTGATTTCAAATGACTACCGCATAAATGAATTTTAGGCAGTACTTGAATAATTAAATTTGAGAACAAAATCCCAGCCAATCAAATGAACTTCGAATAATTTTGGAGTTGAAAAGCATTTTTCAACGCATGCGTGTTTATCCTATAAAACAGAACACGAAAACAGAAAAAGAAGCAGCGAAGTTGTTTTACAGCTTTCAAAAACAGTGTTTTTACTAGGTAATACACTGCGCTGCAAACAGTAGATGTGCAAGAACTTGTGACTGTTCAACAAATGGCAACTTTGTTTGGCAATACAAGAAGCTTGAATTGAATGCTCGACTTTAATAAAACTACAGTCTACAGTTTTGATGGCTACAATCGACAAAGATCTCGTGAGGTAAATCCTTTTACTGTACAGTGTACACATGCAATCTTGATTACGACATTTGTGTACCAAACTATATATTTTGAAAACCAGCAGACGGCAGATGTAGCTGTTTGTTTTGGCGTTTTGTATTAATTAAGGTACTTTCCCACAGTAACACAATAAAACAGTAAATTATGATGTCCATGCTTAGACCATAGCACTCCAAAATGGACAGAAAGTTGCCGTATCTTTCACTTTAATGCTCGAAAAAAATCACAGCCAATTTGTAGGTATAAAATCATTTCAAAGTTTCATACGGGACGAATAACAATCTTAATAGTATTTATAAAACTATAGACTTAGAATTTGCTTTTTGAGGTTGATTTTCTTCCATAATTAAAATCTTTGTGCACTGTTTGTCTCACCAAGAGTTTTACATGATTTCTTATGTTTTCACTCCTTCGACGTCCATTTTGAATACGAGTTAACCGGCCGATTAGCAAGTTAAGGTTACAGAACACCTTTTGAGCGTTAATTTTGCCTAAAATTTTTTTATTGGTTTCCATGAAAGCATTGGACTAGTCCTACCATCTGATCAAGTTTGAACGAAAAATGTTGAAACTCGCAGAGTTATTAAATAAAATACATTTCGCTGCAATAAGAAAAACATTGAAAATGTAATATTCAAATTCAATTTTCTCCCGAAGAATTTTACAGCAATTACTGATAGAGTTATTTTTTTGAAGAAGAAGCCTGAGTTGAATGCTCGACTTTAATAAAACTACAGTCTACAGTTTTGGTGGCGACAATCGACAATGATCTCGTGAGGTAAATCCTTTTACTGTGCCTCTCTCCTCCGCAGAGGCTTTAATTGGCTATGAAGGCGCGAAGCCTCTGCACGATGCCACACCCAATATGGCGGCAAACCGGGGGGGGCGTATAATTATCAAACGCAAAATTCAAGTCAAAATGACTGAGAAAATATCTCTTTACAATACTGTAACAAGCTGACAAAGAGATGATTTACTAGATCTACGAAATAAGAAAGTGTTATGTTCAGTTTGCGAGAAAACATCTGCATTTTTTCTAGACAAGGTCCCCATCTACAGTATAAAACAATGCACGGAAACAACGTATTTAGCGAACAGGTTTTGGTTGCAAGCGAAGAAACTTTTATTTAAATTTATATTTGACATTTGTATTTTTAGAAATGTGTCCAAAACCGCATAAAAGAAAAAAATGAGTATGTAAGCATACAGAACCATTATTAAATTTATTATCAAGACTGGAAATACAATTCAACTATTTCAACTTCAGCAATATTTATAAAGAAACGCGACCTTCAGTCGGTTTCGACCTGATTTATTTGGAGGTTCGTATCTTTGGTTCAATATACGCTATGTAGATGAAAATACCACCGTTCGATTCAGTACAAAAATATCTCCTAGTTTCTATCGATAGTTTTAGTGAAATGTCAACACTATAGCGATTTATGACCTTTGAAAGTCAAGCGGGATTTTGTATATTAATATCAAATCACGCAATGTTTACACTTGATATATAAAAATATAAACTGGGCATACCTTTCGGCGAACATAACTTCGGCTCCTTGGGACGCATCCTCTTTGTATTACTCTTGTTCGAAAGCGAATTCAAAACACTACCTAGAGTGTTATTTTTGAGCTTGTATCTTAAAAACTTCATCTTTTATTATGGTATTTCCATTCCTGGTCTGATTGTGAACTAATTCCCGAACATCAGCGTGTGACAGGCGCGTGCGACTGTGCGAGTAAAAACCCGATATTTTGAAAAATTAAAAATAAATATTTCTACTGGCCGTATTCAAAAGAAATTTTCTACACGAAAGCGCTTGAATAGAACGAGTATTTTACTTCTTTGACTGGTGGTGAATTCCGAAAAATTCAAGAAATATTCAAGTTTTTCTCGATACGAAATACAGAATGTTTGGCCCATACCTACTGTAGATAACGCATCTCGGAATACAAAACTGAAGCCAAAAATCTCAGCGGTTTCCCCCATGAAAATAGGCGGCGGCCATATTGGTCGTTCCCACTCATCAATGAAATGCTATAGAAAATACTATACTTTTCGAGGCTTTGTTGCATTTCTTGATTAAAAATACCTTTTTGAGGTACGTTCGCCTTGAAATCGCAGCTTTTTGGAAAAGGGTACAAGAAAAAAACATTAATTGGCGATGTTGTTGTCTTTGAATCGCATTTTAAAGCTAAAAATTTCGAATTACGACATTCTTTATATATTTGTTTTGAATCTGTGAATGATTCTCTGGTGAAGTATGGTCTAATCAATACATGTACGTACGGTTTCTGGCACCACTTTATGGAAATGGAAGTTGGTAAGTAACGTTTCGACTATCGGCGTAGGCAGTTTATACTGTAAAAAAACAGAGTCTACACTTTCAGTTTGGGCAGTTTTCACTGTAAATCTTTAGTGAAATGTTTGAGACAGTCTGAGTCTGCACTTTCAGCTTGGGTAGTTTTCACTCTAAATCTTTAGTGAAACGTTTGAGACAGAGTTTGCACTTTCAGCTTGGGCAGTTTTCACTATAAATCTTTAGTAAAATTATGTTTGAGGCAGAGTCTGCACTTTCAGCTTGGGCAGTTTCATAGTAAATTTTAGTAATATTTAGCTTTCTCTGATACATTCTGTGTAATCACTCACACTGGTGCTTAAAAGGTACAAGTTTATTTAATTTCTTTCTAATTTTTTGTCCAGATGAATTCTCAGTGGTCTTTTTTCCAAGATGGTAAAATTTAACCTCACAGTAACTCTTGATGATGCTCTTGGTCAACTGAAATATAACATGATTTTCACCAACTGGTGAGTCAAAAATATGGTGATCTAGCTCAGTAAAAAGATTGTGTATGGACAATGAAGCCAGAACATATGGACAATGAACAATGAAGCCAGAACAGAAGTGGTCAGAACATATAAGTGTCTGCTTTCTGAGAACAGAACAGTATGGACAATGCAACCAGAACAAAAGTGGTCAGAACATATAAACATCTGCTTTTTGGGTGACCACTTTTCTTGATGAACATTTTGTATCAACTGTTTTCATAGTACTTCATCCTTAGGGATGTTTATCATGTTAATGCAAGTCTAATTTCAATCAATATAATAGTATACTGTAAAAAACTAAAATAAATTGCTTACTGATGAAATGTCCTGGGAAGTTTTCTTTTGATTTTTGATTCTGTCACTTGACCCTTCACTATTACTTCTTATACTTTTTGCATCAGGAATGACTTTACACATTGCTATGAAATTTTCTGAGTTTAATTCAAATTTTTAATTTCAATTGGCACCAAAACTTCTTCAGGTGTCCAAATGTTTTTAAAATTGGACATCTTTTTAATGATATTTACAGTAACCACTAAACTCAAAAGGCAAAAATTGAGAGTTTATCATGTTTTCATTTCCTGAGAGTACTGGCAAATTTATTTTATTTTTTTAGAAAAGTTTAATTATTGTGCATCTGATGAGTCAAAGAATTAGAAAACACTATTACACAAAGTCAAAAGTAATACTTTATTATAACAATAGAATTATTTATACAATAGTGAGTGAGTGCAACTATATTTAAGATTATAAAATCTACTGTGCATCAAGCAGTTTATCCCATTGACCTTACAATTTACAATAATGCAAGAAGTAATGTGTCTCATTACAAAATAGGGTTTCCCAAAGCAGTTCTAAAATTCATCTGATTATCAATGACCTATGCTGTTAATAATTACAGTAATTTGGCAGTTTGATTGCTTGAATTAAAAACAAAAGGTCTAGGACTCAACAGAAAGAAAATATTTCTTAACATCAAATATTAAAGATAGTTTGAAGCATTCATACAATTGAAGGTATAGAAAGTTTGATTATCAACTACATTTACATAAAGCAATAGCAATTATGTTATATTGCCTGCGAATATATTAAGTTGCAATTATTCTTCTCTAGCTTCTAACACATTTTAATGATGTGATTCCATGGAACTATAAATTTTGTGATTGATGTGATTCCATGGAACTATAAAATAATATATGATATGTTGTATGTATGTAATAAATATACAAATAGTAAGGAGTAAGAACCATTTTTGGTGTCAATGTTTTATATATTGACTATTTAAAATTTTAAGTCTATTTTTGCCATTGGGCCATTGCATTTTTAAACCAAGCCCCCCCTATTGAGGACATCCATTTTTTGGTCCCCCCTCCCCTGGAATTTCCACATTTTTTAAGCGAATTTTTTGCCTCCCCCGTGGAATTTCCGCAGATTTTTATTGAATTTTAGCGATCCCCATGGAATTTCCGCAAATTTTTTATGAACTTTTAACCCATCCCATGGAAATTCCTTGACAGTTTTTGATCTAGCCAGTGGAAATTCCATATTGATTCTTTGATTAGTAGCTATCCCTTGGAAAATTCCTTGCTGATTTTGATCCTATCCTTTGGAATTTCTTTCCATTGTTGACCCTCCCATGGAAATTCCATACGTTTTACTCATTTTTCTTACCTACCCTTTGGAATTTCCGCAGATTTGCTTTAAAATTTGGACCCTCCCATGGAAATTCCTTCATTTTTTGTTCACTTTTGCAGGGGGCCGTTGGAAATTCCACATGTCCTCAATGGGGTTGCAGACAAAAAATGCAATGTTTTTCAGTGTCGCTGTCTTTTACAAAAGAATATGCAAATACATTCACAATTTTGCCATGAAGCAATGGCGATAGTTCAAAATGTTTTATTTGGAATTAGTGGAACTATATTTATATATACATTAACAATGATGGTTTGTCCATAGGGTTTGTCCTATGGGCGCCCTTCATACGGGTCGACAAATATTGATATTTTCGAAAAAACTAATTAAATTCTGCCTACCCGTTATTGATATATGAAGCTCCAACGATCTGGCATCATTTACAACAAGTTGTACACTTGAAAAACCAAAATTTACTGCATAAAAGAGGATTTATTGTCAACTTAGTCCATTTCCACAATACAAAATATACAAATTATCACGCTCCGTGGGAACGAACAATATGGCCGCCGCACGTAAACTGCGACTGCGATCAGGCTTCAATTTTCGCCTGCCTACAGGGTGGAATGCGGTATCTAGTGTATATGAGATATCTATGGTTTGGCCTAGCCTCCTGCGCAGACGTTGTTAGTGGCCGAGGCCTCACCTAACGTCTGCTCACATTCGCTATACATTTGACTTCCCGACAATTAACCAATCACAATCATCTACACGATAATTGGAAGATCGGCCTTCAATGACCTTCACACGCATGGGTTATTATCACTGTGCTATTATCAACAAGTCTGTAGTATTTTTAAATTTGGAAGTTTTAACACTGCGCATCAGAAAAGGACTTTTCAGTCTATTATAAACGAAAAGAAGGATGTTTTCGTAAATCTCACAACTGACGCAGGAAATCACTTATTTATCACGCCGTTACCGAAGCTATTCGATGTAATATTCGGATTTAAATATTTAAACAAATTGTAAACATTGTAAACATTTAGTAATCGTGATTTCGTCATTGATAAATTCAATACGATCGTGATCAAGTAAAAAAATTACACGATCTAGGAGTCGGTGCTGTGTCATTTAATATTAAGTTTAATCGAGAGCGATAAAGAAGCGAAGACATTGGAAGAATGGAAATATTCTGACTGTATTATATGGCACACCAGAGTCATTGCTGAAGACAAAGACAAAGTGTATGGCAGAACGGTTTGTGCTTTGGCTATTGATTAATGAAGCTCATTTCAGTATGTATTATAATAAATCCTAAACATGTGTTTGCATTTGCAATTCTCAAAGCCACAGCAATCGATCGGCTTTGACCATTTTAATAGTCGTTATTTTATATTGTCTTGATTTATACGTTGCCTCGTATTATCTATTGCACGTAGCACCAGCAAGTTTATGAGCCATTCTAGTTAATATACATGCCCCAACCCTCTGATGTAAACCCTTCATAATTGCCCTCATATAAACTTGCATGCTAGTACTACATGCAAATAGATAATAAGAGGCAATGTATAAAAAGACAAATTCAATTTAAATAAACAATATAAAATATTAATGAATAATGACTATTAAAATGGCCAAGCCCGATCGATTCCTGTGTCTTTGGGAATTACAAAAGCGAACACATTTTTAGGATTTATTATAATACATACCATTCTTTAATCGCATGAGCTTCATGCATCAACAGCCAAAGCACAAACCATTTTGCTATACGTACAACTTGTTGAAGCATTCGTTTCCATCGTTCGGTCTTCAACAATGACTCTGCATATAATACAGTCAGAATATTTCCATTCTTCCAATGCCTTCGCTTCTTTATCGCTCTCGATTCAACTTGATAATGACACAGCACTGACTCCTAGATCGTGTAGTTTTTTGACTTGATCTCGTATTGAATTTATCAACCGAAACCACGATTACTAAATGTTTACAATGTTTACAATTTGTTTAAATATTTAAATCCGAATATTACATCGAATAGCTTCGGTAACGGCGTGATAAATAAGGGATTTCCTGCGTCAGTTGTAAGATTTACGACAACATCCTTTTCGTTTATAATAGACTGAAAAGCCTTTTTCTAATGCGCAGTGTTAAAACTTTCAAATTTAAAAATACTACAGACTTGTTGATATAGCCCATGCGTGTGAAGGTCATTGAAGGCCGATCTTCCAATTATCGTGTAGATGATTGTGATTGGTTAATTGCCGGGAAGTCAAATGTATAGCGAATGTGAGCAGACGTTAGGTGAGGCCTCGGGCCACTAACAACGTCTGCGCAGGAGGCTAGATGTAGGGCGACCTAATGTAATTTTATATAGCATAACATATTAACATAACACGACATAACATGAGATAACATGACATGACATGACCGGCCCAAAGAGGGTCCTGAAGGGGGGTCCCAATCCCATTTCCCACCTGAAATTTTGGCAAAATCCCAGTCCCAGTTGGATTTTTATTAGAAATCCCAGTCCGAGTTATTGAAATCCCAGTCAATAAAAAACCCTTTATTATCGGTAGAATAAACAGTTTTAAGACTTTTAAGCCACCGTGTGTGCAAGTGGCGGACACTTTATGAAACATGGGGAGGGGGTGGTGGGGGGGGGGCTCGTGCCGAAGGCACAGAAAATTTTAAAATTTGAATCCCGGAAATGGCATTTGCAGCATTCTGAGACACGCATAATCAGAAAACCCAGAATTCCGGGCGCCAGAGTATGCCTGTTCGCAGGTAGTGCTGTGAATAATATAGTTAACAACAAAAATCATGACCAAAGACACCAAAAACGGACCAAAATTGTATTTTAAAATACTTAAAACGTAGAAAAATTGGGAACCGACTCGCATTACCTTAATCCCATTCCCATTTTTGAGGACTTCATTTCCCATTCAGTGGCCAAATCCCAGTCCCAGCAACCCAAATCCCATTTTCCCAGTCTAAAAATAGATCAATCCCAGTTCCCATTTTACGCCTTCAGGGCCCTCGCCCAAACCCTTATTAAATTAGGCGTAAGTATAAACTAGGCTAACTTTACATGCCGTAGCACGACATGGTGACATAACATGATGAGATCAAACTAACACAACAGAGCCAGAGAGCCTAACTGTCTATATATATAAAATATACTACCAGTTACTATCGCAAAGAAATTGCTGCCTCGCCCCTAAGGGATCAAAGCCAGGCAGCATGCAGGATTCGCTGAATAAGGGGCTGAACACATTTATATGATCCTACTTT
The DNA here is from genome assembly GCA_902702795.2 of Paramuricea clavata. Lineage (NCBI taxonomy): Eukaryota > Metazoa > Cnidaria > Anthozoa > Malacalcyonacea > Plexauridae > Paramuricea > Paramuricea clavata. The sequence goes on along the minus strand of CACRXK020001930.1, from coordinate 28,103 downwards.
GCCAGGACAAGTTGTGAGGCAGGATTATTTTTGATGTATTGAAATAAATTATGGTGCACGATTCAGCAAAAACTACATAGTTAACTGTAAACTAAAAGCAATAAAATATATTAAACCTCAAATTCAAATTGTCCTATAAAAGAACAGCATTCGTAACACGTGACAATGTTTTTTTTTACGGTATTTCACTCAAATTCATGATTTCGCAATGCAGCGTGAGATCCACTGTGGTGGATATTATATATCTCACGCTCACACACGACGAAAGGATACCATGCACGCTCTTAAAGAACATGGCATTCGCGAGCTGTTGTTTGTAATTTCGTACCGGCGCGTACATGCAGATTTATTGATTTACTGTAACCAAAAATTTTTAGGGCGTACGTTGCCTTCAATAATCCAAAGAATACATGCTCAAATATTTTAAAGAGAAAACGTCAAAACACAGGTATACATAAGAAATTAAAAATTGTATTCGCTTTATAGTTAATATTCAGCAAGTTTAAAGTTTATTCTGAACTTATTATAGTGGTGTCTTTTACCTTCGGTATAATATATCATTTATAGACCCTTGGGGGATTCACCGAAACATTACCCTCAGTGATGATATTTCAAATATTAACTGATAAATATCATCACTTCGGGTAATATTTCGCCGAATCCCTCTCGCTTCGGGTCTATAAATGATAAATAAACTATATGCTAAAGAAAACCTTAACAATTTAATTAAAATAATAGATAATCAGTCTGTAAGCGTCAGTGCATAGTTTTAAATGTTTCTTTATTGGATTGCGAGGCTTCCGAATGTGGTGATTAATATATCTCCAATGTTCATCGCGGAGAAGTGACATTATCGACATTATCTTACGTGCATGGGATAATAGCGTGAGGTGGTTGGAAATACGGCTGCTTTTTCTGGACGCATGTTGGAACACAATGAAAGTACTAAACATTACGTAGTCCACTGTGAAGTTGTCCTTCACGGAGGCCATGATCTGACCATCATTGACACAAGCACTAGGTCTGCAAGAGAACTTCCAATAAAATCGCCAAGTTTTAATTAACGTTACAAATCGGAACATTGTACGCGTTTTCCATGTACGCGTTTTCCATGTACGCGTTTTCCAAGTACGCGTTTTCCATGTACGCGTGTACGTGTACGCGTGTACGTGCACGCGTTTTCCAGACAACCGAAAACAATTTATCTTGCGTTTAGTGTTTTCATTTCAATTATAAAGACAAGTATTTTAGAACCTGAGGTGGAAAATCGGGAAATGGCTGTTAAATACCCAACCTCAACTATATCATATTCATATAGGAATGCAAGATTTTGTGCATTTTATTCAAATTACGCACAACAACACAGACCAACAATATTTTATTCATTAAATTTCAATGGCGAACCGAAACGGTAATGCTTTATATTGATTACTGAACGATGGAATTTATTTTATTAATACTGTCTATGAGATGAGATACAGTATACACTACACAGCTGGACCTGAGCTGGTGTTTCATGAATATTTTTGCCAACTCGAATTTTATATTTGATTTTTAACCATTAGCTGCAATGTTCCCAAATATACCTTATTTTATTGTTTTATTCTGGCTAACGCCAGACAATGTTTATCTAATTTGCCAAGGGGATCTTATACCGTAAACCTCCGACTATAAGCCCGAGGGGCATTCCACTCCAAGAATCCCGTACACTTCGTCAAAAAATCCGGAAAAAATCCGAACAAATCCGGAAAATCCAACAGATTTTCTCTTCAAAAATCCACTTGGAGGCTACGGATAATTGGGCATATAATATTGATAGCGGTTGTGTGAATGCCGTTGTTTTTCTAGACCTAAAAAAGGCCTTTGACACGGTAGATCACAATATCTTATTATCTAAACTTAATGCGTACGGTATTAGAGGTGTTGTACACAAATGGTTTGAGTCTTATTTGAATGGTCGTCACCAAAAGTGTTTTGTAAATGGTGTCTATCCGAAAACCGCGCATTAACATGTGGTGTTCCTCAAGGAACAATACTAGGGCCGTTATTATTTTTATTGTATATAAATGATTTGCCGAATTGCCTCTCACATTCACAGCCTCGTATGTTTGCAGACGATACTCACTTGACATATGCGGATAATGATATCGCTAAAATCGAACTTAATGGTCTCACTAATGATCTTGAGAGTATTCGTGAGTGGCTTATTGTTAATAAATTAACACTGAACATGTCCAAAACTGAATTTATGGTGATAGGTTCGAGACAGAGACTTTATACGTTTGATAATGCTCCAGTACGTACAATCGAAGGGGCTCCTATCAAACAGGTAAAATCAACCAAGTCTCTGGGCCTTCACATTGATGAGCATCTCTCATGGTCTGTTCATGTTGATGCCATTTCCAAAAAAATCGCCTCTGGCATTGGTGCGCTAAAACGCATCAGGCCTTTTGTTCCTCGTACAACTCTGCATACTATTTTTCATTCACTAATTCAACCACATTTTGACTATTGCAGTGTTGTGTGGGGGAATTGTAATAAAACTCTTGCTACTAAAATGCAGAAATTACAAAACCGTTCGGCTAGGGTTTTAACATTTTCCGGCTATGATACTAATGCTGATGGTCTTCTTCAAGACCTTGGATGGGAAAACCTTGAAACACAGCGCCAAATTCATCAGGCTATTATGGTCTATAAGTCGATAAATGGTTTGGCTCCTGAATATCTTCGTTCAAAATTTGGTGATCGTTGCTGTGTTTCGGGTTATTCTCTTAGGGACACTGTTGGCAAACTTGCTGTTCCTTTTCCTCGTACTAACTACCTAAGAAACTCCTTTAGTTATAGTGGTGCAGTAACATGGAACAGCCTTCCTGTTGAGTTGAGGCAAGCTAATTCTTTAAATTCGTTTCGATCTGGCTGTAATAAATTTCTCTCTTCTCGATCGTAATACCTAATTAATGCACGGCACTCATGTAAAGCAGGTTTTTCTTTTGTCATTTCTTAGTATGAATTTATATATTGTGTTATTTATATTGTAAGTAGTGTGTTATTAGTTTTATGCATAATTTTGTAGATTTATTTATATATATAGCTATATGTACGTATGTAATCTTAATCCTGATGAGTACACCGTGGATAAATAAAGTTACCTTACCTTACCTTACCTTACTAAAAATCCGGAAAAAATCCGCGGATTTTTAAAAAATCCGAAAATCCCGTACGCTTCGTCAAAAAATCCGGAAAAAATCCGAACAAATCCGGAAAATCCAAACAAATCCGGAAAATCCAACAGATTTTCTCTTCAAAAATCCGCTAAAGTTGGCCGGGAAAAATCCGCTAAAAAATCCGCGGATTTTTAAAAATCCGCAAATCCCGTACGCTTTTTTGGAGTGAAATGCCCCTCGTATAAGCCCTGGGCTTATAACTTTCGTAAGCGATTTTTGATGGGCTTATACAAGGGGAGGGGTTATATACGGGGGGCTAATACATAGATGATCTTTTGTGTTAGTAATAAACAAATCAGACATAAACAAGTCAGTCATAAACAGGAAAATAACGTGCTTTGATTAACGTAACATGTAGTCGGCTATAAAGACAATGAAAATGTTTTTAAATATCGTTCTCTGCTATATTAAAAGACAATGAAAATGTTGAATAACGTAGTGGGCTACTGGGCTTATATTCGGGGGACTTATATTTGGGGGGCTTATATTTGGGTGGGCTTATGTTCGGGGGGAGGGGCTTATATTTGGAATGAATTGAGCGTTAGTATATGTGGTGGGCTTATCTTCCGGGGGGCTTATATTCGGGGGGAGCTTATAGTCGGGGGGCTTATAGTCGGACGGTTTACGGTATAATGACAGAGATAATTTTACCTATCATTGGGCTATCGATGGGAGAGTCCTGAGTATTAATATTTAAGAGTGAAAATATTGATTATGATATAATGTCAAATTTCTCAACCATGTCAGAAGATACACTAAACCTAATTAAGTTCTTATTGCAACAGATTCTCATTTTAAAGTAGAATAATTGCCACATGTAGTGTTAAGGTGAGATATTACATCTCTTATCCATCTGCGACAAATGACCCATTTGACACAGTTAACACTATAATGGGGGTAATTTTTCTTTCTTAAAATGGCAACGTATCGATATGATTTTTCAATGGCAAAATGCAATTGGACTGTACGGGCCAGTCTGTACCAGTGACTAATTATATAGTTCTGCTAGGTGACACTTGCTCGATGGCTTCCCTGTTAGATACCGTACTCCTTTTGAAAAATATTAATTGCTACATGTAGTGTTAAGGTGAGATGGCACATCTCTTATCCTATCATTGCATGTGACCAATGCTTATTTGTCTCAACAAAGAGATGGTTTGCGCTCTAGCTAGATATCTCAGTGACATTTAGATAACGAGTAGCGTAAAGCCAATCAGAATACAACATTTAACTCTTGTTCAAGCATTAGAACTTGACAACATTTAAAATTACTAAATATATATACTGTATAGACTAATGTGAAAATGAATACTTTTAGGATGACGGACAATGGCCATTGATGAAGAAGTGAGGAAATCAACCTATCCTTGAATCTTGGCATCAGGTGACATTGCATCCTTGGACCCATTGTACATTGCTGCCGTGGGGCAAATTTAGTTGCGTTTTGCTGGTAAAAATATTCCACATACTTATTGCCACATTCCATGTTCTAAATATGGAATACACTCCAGGTGTTTCGAGTGTTTATGCATTTCTAGAATCTAGAACCTTAAACCGCCCTGCTGATGCCGAGAACAACATTTCTGTACAACAACTCTTTGGACTCCGAAAATTAATCGTGATAAATTCTTAGTTCATATAAATTCATGCATGTTAAAGGTATTTCTTGTCAGCGAGTAATTTATAATAATAACCAATTTGAACCTATATTTCTCTTTTGTGTGTGTCTTAATGTGCCTGGTTGAAAGCGTTAAATCAACACCTTAAAATCTGGTGTTATTTTAGCACCAGATAGGAAGAAGTGTTGCTTTGGCACTGCCAAATCAGGTGTTATTTTAACGCCACACTATAGGTGTTAAAACAACTCTTAAAACTGGTGTCACTTTAGCACTTAAAAGTGATGTTAGTTTAACACTATAAACAGGTGTTAAATTAACCCCCAAAACTGGTGCTAATTTAACACTAAAAATGGGTGTTGTTTTAACACCATATCTAGTGTTATTTTAACACTTTTTTAGTGGTGTTAAAATAGCACCAAAAAGTAGTGTCATTTTTTCCCTAATTTTTTAACACCACTTTTTGGTGTTATTTTAACACCCTAAAATTAAAAGTGAACGAGCTAGCAACGCCAACCCACACTTTTAAACTTCAACGTTGATTGGCTGGATACAAATCACACCACTTGTTACATCACGTGTAGAAAGATCCCTCAACCGTTAGTATAAAAGGGCGTGTACAACCCAAATTCGTCAGTGGACTCAACGAAGTAAAAATTATGTATGAAAAGTTGTAGAAAGCTCAAACGAAACAAGACAAAACGACAAAGAATACGAACTGAAAACAACGAAGAAAGGCTGAAGGAAGAAGATAACTTTGAAAAGGGACGATTTTAATATTAACATTATAGTGACACTAATTAGGAACATTGTAAACGATTCCCTACCTCGCGTAGAAAAAAGAAATAAAAATATACATTTCTAACAAATGTTTCAATAACGATTGTCGATTTCTAGCATTTCTAAACATTTTCATATAAGCGCCTAGCTTCGACAATTCTGATGTCAGACCTCCAGGGCAGTAATAATCTGCTCCTTTTCCAGAGACATTAAAATATTCCGTTCAGTGGTCATAAGTAGCAATGCTTCAAGTTTTTCTTGAGACATAGACGAACGTGTGCGGGTTTGATTGGAATTGCAACTGCGATCGCGTAAACTTTACAAAGAGTTGGAAATGCATCAACTAGGTGGTAATCAGGATTCAACAAAATTCTCAGAGCTTCTAGAAATGATGGTTTATCCTTGTCCTTTGGTTCTTCAGCAGTTCTGTCGTCGCTTGACTCGCTGTCGGTTTCTTCTTCGTGGTCTTTGGTTTCAGATTCAGAACCGGAGTCTAAATCAGAATCTTTCTCTTCTTCTTTGTCTTCATCAAAAATCACTGAACACTTCAATTTTTGAAAAGATTCTGCAAAGTTGAGCAGTTCATCTCCACATCGGTGCGAGTCGATGTCAGTGGTACACCATGCATTTTAAGGTTTCCTTGCCTGGCTGCCAAAAGGGCGCGCGTTTCAGCATTATCTTACTACTTACATTACTCAATGAGTCATGATGTTTCTTGTGCAAACAACTAAATCGCGTACACAACTTTACATTATCATAACTATCTAATTTGCGCCGCTCTCGTGATTCGTGAAGCATAATAAAGCCTGACCAATATTCCGGTAATGCGACATTGCGTGTGATCACTGACCATGTTTCTATATGAACGATTTCGTGTGAGGTCACAATACTGGCTGGTTAGACAAAATAGTCTGTAATTTAATATATCACTTTGTCGCCTATGCGCTCAGTCTGTTTATAAGCCTATATATATAAACACATTTTTTCTTGGTGGAAGTAACTATATTTTTTCAAATGCGTTTTTTCCCACCCACTTTCAAAATTCGGCGCAGGGTCGGCGCCCCCTTTTCATTTTTGCGCCCCCCCCCCCAAGAATTGCCAGCTGGGGATGGCCCCCCGCCCCCCCCTGCCAGCACGCCACTGCAAGGAAGCATCGACGGTGAAATTTGGGAGCGCGGTAATGGGGAGCAAATTGAAATCCCGGATGAACACCGGCACAATTCTTGGGTTACACACGTAAAAAACAAGAGTCACAAAACTGGGTGTTTTATATGTTTTGCAATTTGCATGTCATTACCACAAACATTCCCCCCAAATTTTGAATTCGAATTATTAAATCTTCTCGCTCTCGTTTCTTTTGTCTCGCAAAGCAGTGTGACCAAATTTTACTAAATTAAGAAAAATTTTACCAAATGTCGGCTTCCCAAATAATTACGTCATGATAATGCAAAAAAACAATAGTTACGTCATCAAAGTAGAAAAAATATTCACAAAAAGTGTCTCGAAATACTTGTTGCTTTCATCGTATTGCAGTTTTTGCTAATGATAAGGCTTTATTTCTTAGGCTTGGCATGCAGTTCTGTTCATCACTTTGAGCACGTTATTAAACAAGAAACACACATTTTTACCAACTATTTTTAATAATTCAAACCTTTCAGATTTTACCAAAATTTTACCAAAAGAAACTCATTACCAAATTTTCTTGAAAATTCACGAAATTTTACCAAAAGTAAAACTTTTTACCAAATCTGGTCACACTGTCGCAAAGAGCCTCTGGAACCAGGGTACAGAAATACAAAACAAGTTACAGAAGCGGAAGTGGGAAGGTTCTTGTCAGAGACTTGGCCTTTACGTCAACGATGCCCAAGCGCCCACCCTAACCTGCGAATGGGCATACTCTGCGAGTCTGCGTAGTGCGTCGTACGAGATGACAGATTGTATTCTTATAAACATGGAGGGATGCGGAAGAAGATTGAGAGATGACCCCAGTTATAAAGCTTTGCAAGAACATTACCAAACAGTTGGGTCGAAGATTCATATGAGAAAGTTGTTTGAAGAGGATGAGAAGCGCTTTGAAAAATTCAGGTTTGTTTAATAATTTCAGCTTTGCTTTAAACGTTTGAAAGCTAGTCTGGAGTTTATATAGATTTTAATTGCATGCAGACTTGTAGTTATGTAACTACATATTAATACCATAAATGGTGCTATTAGAAATTTGAATCTTTAAAAGTTTATAATTTTCTTGAAGAAACACATTCCATGACAAAACCCTGTGCACACAAAGTGATAAGTGCCTGTAATTTTATGTGATAGCCTTTTCATAGCGTTTTAGGCTATGATTCATAGCGTTTTAGGTTATGATTTCTCTATTTGACAATAGAGAGGTTAAGATACACCTGTTCCAGTTTATGGGTACAGGTGATGTACCCGTACCCGTAAACCGAGGAACGACTTGTAACATAAGAAATCCAAGATATTCCGGCGTGAGTAAACCTATCAGAGAATGGCAACTTTCGCTGTCGAGGTTCGCCATAGATTGTTGAAAACTTTGACAAGCACAAGCGCATTATTTATTTGGGTAAGATGTTGAAAATTTTTACTATTTAACAGCCCACATATAGTAAACAGAAAACACCTGTACCCATTTGTCTTTTATGTGTAGACCATGGTTTACCACGGTTGGCTCGGCAAAGCGGGCTGAAAACCACACTTATGCATGTTTTAATTTCGATTATATGTACAAATATAAGTTAAAAAAACTTCAAATAACATCAAAATGACATTAATGTCTATAGTGAACGTTTTCGAGGTTTAGATAGGAAGCGACACAATTTTGTTAGAATATACAAACAGTATAAGCCTGTTGGGAGTATAAATACCTCAACCAAGAACATTCAGTGGGTAAAGTAGTCTTCAAATACAACAAATACACCATTTTTAATCGATTTCTAACACCGAGTATTAAATTGTTAAGCATGATTACAAATCTTAATGAGCTTCTGTGCGTGTAATGTGCGCGGTGCATGTAATCGCAATTCAAAAGTTAACTCTCTTAGCCAGGACAACTCGGCAAAGCGAGACAACTCGGCCCATGTAATCAGCCCCTTAATACTAGAAAATACATGCATGCAGAAACCCTCGCCTTGCTGACAAAACCATTATGTTTTCCAAACATGAAGTATTGTTATGGTAACACAATAATTTTAAGAATAGTTTTAAAATTGAAAAATCCCCCCAAATATTACTTTTAATTACAAAATGATCAATATGATCATATGAAAATGATCAAAATGATCAAAAATGATCAAAATGATTACCGTATATATATGCTAGGTATGTTATTATATGTAATATGAGCTTCAATTTAATGTAAAATTCAACCACAAATGCAGTTTGCAAAACGTTTTAAAATGTTCTTAAAACTAAACTGCCTTTTATCGGAAAACATTGAGTTTGATAAACTGATTAATAAACTGATTTCAAATTCTTGCATGAAAATAACTTTGCTTTTCTTTTTGTTTATAAATATTTTAATATACAAAAAAGAGTAATTAATAAAAATACATCGACATTAATATATTTTCACTTATATATGAAATACGTATCAGTTTTTAAAGCATTGCAATTATAAAGATAGTGAATATTAAAAACAAACTTATCTTAGTTCAAGGCTGGCGAGAGGGGGGAGGGCAGGGGGGCAAAATACCCGGTGCCCGGAGTGCTCAGAGGGGCCCGGAAATCTCGGTAAAATGTTTGTATATTGTTTATCATCGGCAATTTCCAGAGGGACAGGGGCCCGTGTTCACAAATCGTCATTTTGTCCCGAGGCCCGTAGTTGACTCTTGCCGGCCTTGCCTTAGTTCATTAACGTTGGTGACTTTGCTCCCTTTTTGACGTTTTTAGACGGTCTTTGGCTCTCAAAAAGGTTTTGCTGATTTGCAAGAAATGTTTGCTATTTTTATGTCTTCATTTGTCATACAACAACAAATTTTAAACTTGTCCAATCAGTGTTCGCTATTCATGACAGTCCGCCACATATTTTGAGATCAGTGAGGATGACCACCCACTCAACACCATTGGTCATCCACGCCCGCGATCATTGATGAACTTTAGACTTCGCTAATGCTTTTGTTTCCCTGGGTGTAAATAGCCGGGCGGAATTAGTACCCTTGCCCCGGGCTTACACCCATTGGCTTGGGGACTATTATCCCCGAGCCAACAGCACAGAGCGCCGTTCCGGCCGTTAGCCCGGGGCGAAGGTACTAAATTCCGACTGGCTATTTACACCCGGAGAAAGGAAAGCATTAGCGAAGTCTAAAGTTCGTCAACTGATCTCAAAAATATGGCTGTTTGCTACTTGCTAGGAGTGGGATAAGCAAGATTTCAATTTTCAAAAGCATATATTTGGAAAATCACGTTTCACACAATGAGCTTTGAAGCAATTTTTGTTTGAAGAAATGAGAAGAATTGATTTAATATGGGAAATTTCTTTAAACTGTGGTGAAATATAGTGCAAGTTTGCTTTGAATGTTTAATGTTTATGAATTGTGTTGCTTTTAATATTAGTTTCTTGCGTATGAAAAGTACATGCAGCTTTCCTTTTCAGTCAAGCTGTAAGTTTCCTAAATTACCCTGTTTAATTTAAGAGAAAAGAGGTAAAATGTAAAGGAGAGCAAATTAATTTGAAGACCTAACTGAAATTACTCCACAATTTGAACTTATTAAGTATTAGAAACAGTTCATCGGCAAAAGACGACAAAAGCAGTTTAGTTATTAAAGTGAACATTTCAAAACATTTTACGAAGCAATTCAGTTTAAATTTTACATTAAATCAAAGCTCACCAAATGCTATTTGACAATTATACTTATAGTCGAGACGTTCAAGATTCTTTTTCGTTCAATTATAGTTCACGTTCGTTACAAGACGTTCTTTGACCACAAATGTTCCACACTTTGTTGTGAAGTTCGCAAGTCTGTTGCGAAGTTCAAAAGTTCATAATGAGATTCACAAACCAATTTGTAAACTATGCATTTGATTGGCTTCTTTTACTAAAGTGACCAATCAGGGACTTTGTTTACATATTGGCTTGTGAATTCCAATATGAACTTTTGAGTTTGAACTTTGCAACAAACTTGCGAACTTTGCAACAAAGTTCGGAACGTTTGTGGTCAAAGTTTCGTGAAATCGACTGTAATGTCCAAAGTAACTATCGTAGTACAGCTTTTGTATCATAAATATGAAAGTCAAAATACGACTCAATATTGATCGACGTTATCGAGTAATAACGTTGATTCGACGTTATTTGTGGCAACGTGAATATGGACGTGGCCCCTTAATTGATATTGATGACCAATCACCAAACGTTTATATGGCCAATTTTATTGATTATTAATATCGACATTCATTGATTTTCGTCAATATTTATGCATTGTTACCAATTTTTTGAAGGTACACATGTACAGTGGTATTTGTTCTGTATTCTTGACTTGCAATCAATCCTTTAAGAATTTGAAGACAAATATGGCACAGCGGCCATGTTGGTGCCAAATTCAATACGTTATAAATTTTATGCCAGTTCTCATGCTTTTTAGTTTGTCTCTGGCTACATCTGATGGGGAATTACTGCTGGATTACTCGAAAAATATAGTTACCGAGGAAACAATGAAACTTCTTTTTGATCTGGTAGGTGTTCTTTGTAGTATTTTAAGCCCATTCTGTTGTATTTTCAGTTGTGTACAGTATGCTGCTATAATATTTACTGGGTACAATATTGAAGACTGAATAAACGCAAATTATTATTACAAATTTTTGAAAAGTTGAAATTGTTACAAAACAAGATTCAAGTTCACAAATCTAAGAATTATGCTAATTGTATGATAAAAAAATGTATAAAAACTAATTGGTAACAACCAATCCACCAGCTTATGGTCTTTGTGACTGTGGCTATAAACGAATTATAGACTGGTTCTGATTAGTGCGCGATAGAGGTACAGTAGGACCCTACTACCTGCATGTGGCTCGCTGATATATAAATGTACAGTACCGTCCAACGGAAACTATACATCGAGTTTCGAGCGCGTTTCGCGTTCGAGCGAGTATCGAGCGAGAGTACAGGCCTCGAAATAAGTGCCGGTCACCGGTCACTGACCGGTAAAATTTCACAGTTTGACCGGCAAATATCGTCGCCTGGCGGACATGCGTGACCGGTAAATTTTTTAATAAAAAGTACGTTCAAAAATGGAAGATTGTTGATTTCCAAGTTTCCAAAGAAGTGTTTGTCCTTCTAGGGCGCAGGCTAATAAGGGCGGCGAAGTGACACATTTTGTCGTACGGATACGATATACCGCAAGCATTGGGCCTAAAGGCTGATTTCCACTGTTGCGTTTTAGATACGCCAAAGATGCAGGAAAAGATAACTTGTGTTGTTTTGTGTTTTTTAATATAAATTTCACGTTATGTCTTAAGTTTGTTTAACAGCGTGATTACAAGCACGAGTAACCTTTTTCCACTGCGCATGTGTGCGAAAGCATTACGTAATGTTAACTGAATGATTCTTATATGAAGTTCGACGCGTGTGCATTCCGCCGACCTTGATTCATCAACAAAGCATTAACACAGACATAAATTTACATATGCATGCATTTACAGTACTATTCCTTTGTAATGTCAGTTTGTTGTTCTTTGGGCAACAATAAACAAACCTTTACTATGGGTCTGACACAAGTTCCTTGCTTAGTCTGCAGAGTTACTACACGCACTAACTTGTCAGGACCAGGTTTAACTTTTATTACTCTCGCGAGAGGCCATTTGCACGGCAATAAACGATCATCTTTGACCACGGCAATATGTCCAACAGATAAGTTCCTTCTCTCATGTTTCCACTTGTTGAAACGTTGTAAATAGTTCAAATATTCGGTATACCATTTTTTCCAAAAATGTTGAACTAGGGCTTGACATAAGTACCAACGTTTTAGTACTTCCATCGGTTTATTAACTGTATCGGGATGATCTGGAAGAGATTCCAATGGTCTACCAATTAAAAAATGACCAGGAGTTAACGGAGCAATCCACTGTCGATAGAAGCAGCAATTGGTCTAGAGTTCAAGCAGGCTTCGATTTGGCATAGACACGTAGTTAGTTCTTCAAAGTTCAGTTTGGTTTCACCAACAATCCTCTTGAGATGATACTTGCATGCCTTGAGACCGTTTTCCCATACTGAGCCATGATGAGGGCAGGCAGGCAGGCAGGCAGGCAGGCAGGCAGGCAGGCAGGCAGGCAGGCAGGCAGGCAGGCAGGCAGGCAGGCAATACTCTATTTAAAATTAACAAAAAGGAACACGCTAGCCCCATCAACTCTGGGCTGATTTCCATGAGGGGCGTGTTAAATATTAAAAATGTTTGAAAGTAAATAAATAAATAAATAAATAAATAAATAACTATATCTAAATACTATATATACACACTTTTCTATATACAAATGTATGCATGTCACTATCCAACATTTAATCTAAACGAATGAAGCGAACTTGCTAGTTTCGCTTCATTTGGGAGCTGATTCCAGTGCAAAGCACCACTATATTTAAAGCTTTTTTTTTTAAATTCTCTTTTTGGCTTAGGTAATGTAAGGTCTGTTGCAGTATATTGCGGAGATTGTAATTAGTTTGATCCATTTCTCTTCCCACAAAAGACCCCCGAAGAGCCGGCGCAGTGTGGTCATTAAGTATTTTATACATCAATACTGACTTGGCACCGTAACGTCTATTTTCAAGAGTGTCCCACGAGAGTGAGTTAAGAACATCAGCCGACCGAGCTTCATAATTAGCACCCGTTACAACCCTCGCCGTGCTGCCCGGGATTGAAATTTTTGAAGCTTATCTCTTAACAACTTGCCACAAGTGTCCCACAAAGAGGAACAATAATCAAAGTATGGCTGTACCAAGCTTTTATAAACAGATTCTAATGTATGCATCGGAACAAAAGGTTTCCTACGTCTCATAACGCCAATAGCTGCACTTACTTTCTTGCATATCAATGTAATATGACTGTCCCAATTCAAATTTTCATCGAGTTTTACTCCCAGACACATTTGTGTACTGATTCCTGGTATGGGTTTTGCATTTACCATAATAGGCTCTTCACACCCTAATTTATTAAGATTCTGCGTGGAGCCAACAAACATCATTTTTACATTTAGATGGATGCATCTGCAATCTATTTTCTTTCATCCATTCAAAAACATGAGCAAGGTCCGAATTTAGCTTTACAACAAGTTCATTTGCATGATAAGACGATGAAAATATTTGAGTGTCGTTCGCATACATGCAAGGAGCGGTTGATCTCAGACAATCAGGCAGGTCATTAATATATAATAAAAATAACAGGGGCCCCAGTATAGAACCCTGAGGCACTGCATAGTTAATCCTTTTTTTGTCAGACAATTTGCCATTAATACTGCATTGCTGTACTCTATTCATTAAATATGATTCGAACCATTTTAGTTCCGAGCCAAAGATTCCAAATTGTTCATTCATTTTATTCAATAAAACACGATGATTGATAGAATCGAATGCCTTTTTAATGTCTAGAAACACCATTTATTTTTCCATTGTCCATGTTTTCTAACCACTCATCACACGTTTGGATAAGGGCAGTTACTGTAACAGTTGAATGTTTTGGTCGAAAACCATGTTGAAATTTTGACAATAGAGAGTTCACAGACAAGTATGTATAAACTTGACGGAAAACTTCAAGGGCCTGTAGGAGGGCTGAGTTTCCACTATATGCCTTGTGTAGAACACAAATTGGCAATAGTCGCTTGTGTCTCAACTTCCTTTAAGTAGTCATAAAAATCCTTGAGATCTTTGTTTGCTCGAGTAAAACATGTTGCATTGTCACTTCAAATTTGACGTGGTTTTCCTCGTCTCGCCACGAATCGACGTAGTGCTGCGACGAATGCTTCAGCTGTTAAATCAGACACTAGTTCTATAGGACAGGATTTGGTTTGCAAGCAGACAAATATAGCAATGTACGCCTCTTGATAAATTGGTCTTCGTTTGGATCCGGATTTGATGAAAGAAGGACCAGCCTAATCAACTGAGACCATTTCGTTTGCGAATGATGGATTAACTCTTTCTTTTGGGAGTTGACCCATTAGCTGTGTGGAAACCTTTGGAGATGTACGCCGACAGATAACGCATTCACGAGTGCACTTTCGAACAATCCTTCTAGCACTGATAATATGATAGCGCTGTTGACGTGTTCCTAAGACCAGTTTAGGTCCTGCATGGCACAATCGTTTGTATTCATGTTTGACAAGCAAGGTGGTAAGCAACCTCCGTCGCAGGGACTTTCCACCGGCTGGGAAAGACCCTGCTATCGGCTGGTCACGTGTCTCCCAGAATCTGGGAGATAACAAACAATTTCAATCAGGGTGGGTACCTAAGTACGTTTTGTCATTGAGCAAGGAGTGAGCGAAGAAATAACCCAGAAATCATGCAGGAAATATTTACAAAATTGTATATTTTATTTGTCATGAAGACTATCAATGTTACACAACAGTAAATATCAAATTTGATTGTGCGCAGAAAGAGGTGAGCAAAGATAGATCAGATTTCAATAGACAAATTATGCCGATACAGCTCGTCGAAGAAATCAACACGTCGCAAACGTTACAAGAAAATATATTTCTACACCAGTACCGACCGATGTGGCTGTTATTTAGCTGTTGATGTCTATCCTAAAGGATTTATTTAATACTGAGATGTGTGACGAAATATATAGAGATCTTTTGATTTCTGAAATATCGCAAACTATGTTGCTTTGTAAACAATGCTACTCGGACTGCTGAAACTTCAGAACCATCCCCAGAGCTTGATGCTCAAGAAATATGTCGAAGTATGCCTCCCTGTTATCAAACCTACGGTAAAATAATCCGACAATAGCCTACTCAAAGATAAGTGAAAGACTCGTTTGTGCGTATATGTTACAAATACGAATACTGAATATGTTTGTCATTTAGGACATTTAGAGAATGCAGTCCTCATGATAAATTTGATAAATAGCTTTAATTGTGACATTAGCTTTACTTACTTTACTGTAATGAAGTACTTTGTGAAATATAATACTGAATCAAACTCTAAGACTATATAAAGTGTTAATAATATATCTGTGGTGGGTACATATGAGACATATGACTATATATGACTGCATATACATATCAGACTGAGTGTGATATCAGTGTTTATGCCGTGGTTTATGCCGTTGTTTATTCCGTGGTTTATGGAATTATCTATGACTATGTTCATATTATAAAGTGTGTACTGTATATCAGAAAAATACTGTTATAAATATTGTTGTTACCCCATTACTTAGTGCATGGAGGCCAAAAATTATTAGGCTAAAGCCGTGATTGACTGATTGTATATACCACCTGATGATACACGCCCTGGGCTGAAAATTATTGTACTTTACTACCTGCCAACCTCCTACCCCACCGATCTACAGGGTTTCTAAAAAAATATGACGAGCTATTTAATTAAAAGTATTTTCAAAGATAAACCATCGACAGTTTTAAAGTGAGCATTTAGTCTCTGTTCGGCAGTGTCCACATGTTTACATTGTGATTTGTGACAAAAAGTTAATTACATTTCAAAATTTTATCAACCTTCACTATAAAATGAGACGCGTACTATTTGTAAATCTGCCACAAAGTTTATCAACGTTTTCAAACAAGAAATCTAATGTCATATTTTCGGAACAGATAAAAGTGAAAATGTACAAACGTTGAGGACTGACCAGTTTGATATGAAAATATGTTTCAAGCGAATACCCAACTTCAAAGTTTAAAGTATACATTTTATTTGTTTCTTGACTTGACTGTTGATAAAATGCTACAGTGTTTTTGTAATTTAAAAGCAAACGGAGGTATAAAATAGAAGTTAGCGGGCGCTTCAAACTATATATCGTAAAATCCCACTCCTGGTATTTGAAATTTAACGGTTTCTGTGGAAGCATGTAATTTGATACTTTGCCACTCTTCCTTGGGCAATCAATTTTTGTAGAGTCACGTGACCAGCCGATACCAGGGTCTTTCCCAAAAAGACCCTGGGTACGAGGATGGGTGGTAAGTCGATGTTTTCCATGGGGAATTAAAGGGTGACGTGAGTAAAATTCTAGTTGTGATTGTGAAAGGCGTCCACCAACTCTCAGCAAACCCTGAGAGTCGAGAAATGGATTTAGAGATTTTAGATAGTGTTTATTGGATAGTTGTTTTCCTTTCATAAGTTCAGCGATAACTTCAGAGAACATTTCAGACTGTACTTTCTTGAACCACCATGTTTCAGCTTTGTGTAATTCATCAACCGTTAGTGGCGTTGAAGGAAATAGGTATTTTTTGGTGACTACACGGCGAATGAACGCAGTTACTATCATTAAGCGAATGAAGCTCGAGTATCGATCGATGTCGATTACAGGCCTTGGTAAAATGTTCGTTGTGTTTACCGGCATTGAGACTTCCTTTTTATCCTTTAACTTTAAATCTTCTTCTCGGATGCCAGATGTCAACACAGCTTCAAGGGGAGGAGGCAGAACTAATTTCGATTCCCAGGTTGACGGATCCAATTTTAACCAATGCGGTCCTGACCACCATAAATCATGATTAATAATATCTTTAGGGAGAATACCACGAGAACCTGCATCAGCAGGGTTGTCATTTCCTTTGACATGTTTCCATCGCTCAGGAGGTAAACTTTCCTGGATTTCAGAGACTCTATTTGTTCGAAGGTTTTCAGCCATTGACTGGTTCCATATATACAATACAATACAATACAATACAATACAATACAATACAATACAATACAATACAATACAATACAATACAATACAATACAATACAATACAATACAATGGTACTGTCCGCATAAGCATATATATCTTTGGTAGGAATTTCAAGGACAGCTTTGAGATGTTTTACAAGACGAGCTAGGAGATGGGCACCGCACAATTCAAGACGTGGTAGCGATACCTTCTTTATAGGAGCGACCTTGGTTTTGGCTTCTACGAGAGATATGTGTACACCGCCGGCCGTGTCGACACTTCTTAAATAGACCATGGCCGAATACGCTCTTTCGCTTGCATCAGAGAACCCAATCAAATTTGACAATTGATGGGAGCATAACAACGTGGGATTCTCAGTGAAGAAAGTTCAGGTAGTTGATTTCTCCACTCTTTCCAATCTCTTTCGATGTCTGCAGGAGGCGGACTGTCCCAATCAATACCTCGTTCCCACAGGCGTTGGAAGATGATCTTTACTACGATAGTAACACACGACACAAGATCGAGAGGATCGAAGATCTTGGCCGAATCTGATAATATTAAACGTTTAGTAAGTTCAGTTTCTTCAGTGGGAAAGTTGGACACCGAGAATCGGAATTGATCATGCTGCGAGTTGTAATCGATTCCAAGAGTTTTGGTAAAGTTGTCTGATTCAGGCAGATTCGCTGTAGCTGTGACACTTCGAATTTCCTTTGGAATGGCATTGAGGACTTCGGGTGAATTTGAGTCCCATTTGTGCAATTTAAAAGCACCTGTCTGAAAGAGTTGTTGTAATCGCTGGTAAAGAACTATGGCTTCTTCCTTCGTCGTGACTGAAGGAAGACCATCATCAACATAAAATGATTCTTTTACCGCTTTGGCAGCTTGAGGAAGTGCTGCTTGATTTTCTTCTGCTAGTTGCAAAATGGATTTAGTGGCTAAGAATGGGGCACTAGTTATCCCAACGGTGACTCTCGTCATTCTATATTCTTGCATCTCTTCATTTGGATTATCTCTCCAAAGAAATCGATGGAAATCCCAATCATTTGGATCTAAACCAACTGCTCGATACATCTTTGAGATGTTGGTGATGAGAACGTAGGGATGTTTACGAAATTGAATAAGCACATTCAAGGGAGGATGGACAGTAGGACCTACAAGAAGATTGTCGTTTAAGGAAACACCACTTGAGGTTTTCATTAGAGACCTTAAGATTGACGTTTACGACAAACGTCAAACCGCTAGCGAAGTTTTTGATTTTACAGCTCTATTATTGTAGCTTTTACACCAGTTTTGAAATATGTTAAACTGATTAAACTTCTGCTCTTTAGCAATGATTTAAGAAAGAAAATTAACCACTAGTCATGCCATTCACCAAAGCAGTAAATGAAGATTTGGCGTTTGAAGTTGACGTTTGAACGTATAAATTTCATGCTTTAACGACTACAAGCCCTCGTAGCAGTTCAAGCATGAAATCTATACGCCAAACGCCAACTTCAAACGCCAAATCTTAATTTACTGCTTTGGTGAATGGCATGACTAGTGGTTAATTTGCTTTCTTAAATCATTGCTAAAGAGCACAAGTTTAATAAATTTAACATATTTCAAAACTGGTGTAAAAGCTATTATAATAGAGTTGTAAAATCAAAAACTTCGCTAGCGGTTTGACGTTTGCCGTAAACGTCAATCTTAAGGTCTCTATTGACCCGTCAAACACTACTCGAACTGGAGTGGTCGTTGAAGCTTTGTGAACTGCGTGGTGAGGTAAGTAAAATGTTTCTGAAGGAGGTTTGTCAAGTTCGCTAACTGGGACCTTTTCGGCATGTCCGGACGATAAGTATTCGTTAACTACAGCTGAGTAATTATCATAGAGTTTTAGATTGTGAAGACGTCTTTTGAGACACAGGAATCTCCTTAACGCTTGAGGTCGCGACTCGCTAAGAGGAGTAACATAAGACTTAAATGGCAGTCTTACAATGAAACGTCCATCTTTGTAACGTTTGTGATGAACAGTAAAATCTTCTACTACAAGTTTTTCAACTGGTGAAAATGTTTGCTTTATATCTGGAGCTTCTTCTAAAGTCCAAAACTTTTGAAGAATTTCTTCACACGAAAGTTGTGATGTTGTAACAAACATTGTTGTGGCTTCTCTAGCAATTGTTGGTTCGTTGACTGGTTTTGGACTGGGGTTGCCAAAGAGCACCCATCCATAGATTGTGTCTTGGGCAGCAGGAGTTCCCTTTGGTCCCAATATCAAATCGGGTTTCAAGATCTCATGGTAAACATCTACACCTAGCAAGATGTCGATTGGCTTGGAAATGTTGAAGTTTGGATCTGCAAGTGACAGTGATTCCAACTGTGGCCAGTTCCCAATTGTTATGGACTGCAGAGGGAGACTTTTCGTTAATGAGGGTAAAACGATGGCATCCAAATTCTCTAATGAGGATGAATCATGAGCTGATTTTATTTTGACTTCGACCATTTTATTTTGTGTTTTTATACGTTGTGTCTCTCCAATCCCATTGATGCAAATTGATTGCCTTTGTTTTGGGCGCTCGAGCTGATTAGCTAAGCCTCTCAGTAATGAAAGAGGCTGTTGAAGCAGGATCTAATAAAACTCTTGCGACTGCTTGGTGGCCCTGAGGTCCACATGCAATTACTTTGGCTGTCATCATTAGGGCTGTGTTTGAAGATAATGAGCTTTGGATCGACAAATTAACCTGATTTTGACTTGATGTTGTGGTGGGTTTGGGGAAATAGGTTGAACTAGAGGAGGGTTGTCTGGTAGTAACTGGTAGACTTGGTGGTGATACATTGGGTGGTGGTACATTGGGTGGTGGTGCATTGGGTGAAATGAGCTGTCGATTTTCTACGTCAAGATGTAGAAGTGTATGATGCTTCTTGCCACACCTTTGACAACTGTATTGAGTCGGACACTGCTTGACTGTATGCCCACCCTTTAAACAGTTCAAACACATACCCTGAGCAAGTACAAAGTTCCGTTTTTCTGGAACAGATTTCTGCTTAAATCCTTGACAATAGGCAGTTCCATGTTTCAACTTGTTACATGCAAAACACTTGCCACTTGTGTTGGTAACATGCGATGCAACTTGTGATGGATTCTTAAACTTATTACCTTTATTATCACCAAACTGTGGTGGCCTTTTCTGTTGAACTGTTAGCTCAGTTGCTTTAGCTCTTTGGTCCGAGAAGTCCAAGAACTTTTTGTAGTCGGGAACACCAGTTTCACCTTGAGGGAACTTTTGCCATTCAATCATGGTAGTGGGGTCAAGCTTACTTTCACCAAGTGCCGTAATAAACTGTCCGAAATTCAGTTTCTTTAAAGCTTTGAGTGATCTAAGATGATGTTGAAAAGTATCGTGTAGATTTCTCAATTCTGAAGAGGATCCATCTTTGAGGTACCTTGCTTTGAGTAAGGCTCGTACATGAGCACGATGAATGACTTCTGGTCTGTCGAAGCGTGCTTTCAGTGATTGTATTGCTTCAGGATATGCTTCGGCTGTTGCATCAATGCCTTCTATGGCATCCCTCGTCTTCTGAGTTGTAAGTGATTTCAGAAGATATTGCATTATATAACGTGACGCGCTATCGCGTGAGGCGCGAGCTTGACCGCTCCGCGGTTTATGCAAATTTTCTACCGCTGTTTTTGGAAATTTGAAAGTGAAACATTGCTGGATTGTAAATAAAGTTAAGATCTACCTGGACAAGTGAAAATCCTGTTAATTGATAGTGGGGCTGTTTGGATATTTGTCGAAATAGTCTATTTTTACGGCGACGATAGACTTTTAAAACTTCAGTTGGAACCGTTTGATTATCACGCAAACATACGGCGCACGCGACAACATTACACGTCAGTGCAACAAGCTCAAATCACAATTGGAACTCCGATTAGAACTGTTTTGAATTGAATAATTTGATGCTTTCAATTAATCTTTTAAAAAAAAACAAGATGAATAAATTCATGATTAAGAGCCCTATCTTTTTCATCATCCTGGTTTACTGGTTGTCTGCTTCTGTGGTAACGGGATCCAAAAACGACGATGTGGCCAAAAATATCTTATTTAATCGGACCGTTTCACAATTGCGTTTCTATTCTTATATGGAGGATGAAATCTTGGTTTTTAGTTCTTACGTGGATGATTTTGATTATTTCAACGAACTCAAAGATTTATACAATTTTTCATCCATATACAACTTTTGTCCAGAGTTTACTAATTCATTTCTGGCAAAAGAATATTATACGACTGAAAAAAGTTGGTACTGTGTTATTAACAATCGGACACGCTTTGTTGTATTTATTAAACGTAAATTTATGAGACGAAGACTTCACTATTATACAAATTGTCAGTCGACTTTTAACCCTACCGTACTGTCTGCGTATTTAATAATGTGCGGTGACATCCATCCTAATCCAGGACCAACATCTACAAACACTTCTGTAAACGGAAATTCGTCTCGTAGCAATAACTGTGCTTCGCGTGAACGACAACCCGGGGACAAACAGTCAAACTTGTTCTGTATGCATATGAATGCCAGGAGTTTGAAAAAGAATATCAACACGCAAGGAAACTTATTTATTTCTAACCTGATTAAGTTTCAAGAGATGGTATATTCGGAATCGGTTGATATAATGTTTGTGACTGAAACCTGGCTCAACAGCAATGTTACAAGTAAAGAAATTTTACCTAATGGATACAATATATACAGATCAGACCGGTCGCTGGGACGAACCGGAGGAGGAACACTGATAGCTATCAAACACGGTATTTTCATCAGCTGCAGTCAGGTTACTTCCATTGCTACTACGAATTTGGAGGCAGTTGCTATTCAATGTACCCTACCCAACCACGCAAAATGGCTTCTTGTGTGCTGTTATAGACCACCTGATAGTAACGATATGTCTGATCTTAGATCCTTTGCTGATAACCTATTTCCTAGTTACGACAAGATTATTATTGCCGGGGATTTTAACCTCCCAAATATCTCCTGGACAGATGGTAACTATACATCGTTTGGTTCATTGAGTCAGAATTTCTGCGATATTTTGGACGATTACTTCATGTCCCAACTTTGCCTTACGCCTACGAGAGAATCAAATATTCTGGATCTACTGATTACAAACCAACCTGAACAAGTATCATTTATAGACATCTGCTCTCCAACGGATTTAGGAATGTCTTCTGATCATAAAATTATACAGTTTAAATTTTCCTCGCATCTAAAACCATTCAATCTAATAAACGTTTGGTCTACGATTACAGACGAGCCAACTTTGACGGCCTGCGAAAACGTTTAATAGACATAGACATTTGTTCTCTTGTAACAAATAATGGAACGGAATCTAGTGTTGATGATGACTGGTCAACTTGGAAGGACGCCGTGATGTCTGCTGTGCATGAATTTATCCCTTCCAAATATGTGGACCCTCGTCGCTCACCACCTTGGATAACACCTACCATCTTGCATCATATTCGTAAAAAGGTTACTGCCCGTAAGAGATTCCTTAGCCGTGGAACTGATTATCTTAAGGCGAAGTTTAACAAACTGAGAGCTGAAGTTAAAAAAATGATTCAAAATAGCAGAGAGTCATTTTTCTCGTCATTAGGAAACACTATACAAATCAACCCAAAACGTTTTTGGTCGGTTTTCAAAATCAAGTCAAGTTCTGGAAATATACCCAACTCCGTCACAAGGTCGGATACCAACAATCCTGGGACTAGATTACATGCTAACACACCACACGACATTGCAACAATGTTTAACGAGTACTTTCATTCTGTCTACACATGTTTCTCTGACCAACCCCCGCCATCTCAATCTGGTTCATCATCTCCTTTATCCAGCATCTCATCCATTGACCTCTCTCTAGAAGAAGTATATCAAGCCTTACTGAACTTAGATCCTTCTAAGGCTCATGGTCCTGACGGGTTTCCTTCCCGCATTTTAAAGGAATGTGCCCTCCAATTAGCACCTTCACTTCATTACTTGTTTTCAAAGTCACTCCGTTTATCGCAGGTTCCCACCGAATGGAAATTAGCTAATATAATTCCTCTACTCAAGAAAGGAAACAAAGATCACGTTGAAAACTACCGTCCCATTTCTCTGTTGTGTATCATAAGCAAGACTCTTGAACGTTGTGTCCTCAACCATTTATCGCACCGTATACAGTCCAACATTCATTCGGCGCAGTATGGTTTCGTCAACGGAAGATCAAGTACAGCTCAGTTATTGTCAATTTTAAACACTATTGGGAAAAACTTGGATCAGGGTTTACAAACTGATGTTGTTTTCATGGATATTTGTAAGGCCTTCGATAGCGTTGACCATTCCATACTTTTACAAAAACTTCACGATTTCGGCTTCTCTGGTTCTCTCTTGCTATGGTTTCAAAACTATTTATCAGGTCGCTTCCAACGGGTAACTGTACACGGCGCTACGTCTACGTCTCTGCCAATCACATCTGGAGTCCCACAAGGATCGTTGCTGGGTCCCTTTCTCTTCTCAGTGTACATCAATGACTTACCTAACAACATATCCACTTCCACTGGGGTCGGTTTGTTTGCTGACGATACCAAACTTTACAGATGTGTGCAGAATCCCTGTGATGCATTGGTCTTGCAAGATGATATTCAAGGCCTACTTTGTTGGTCGATAGAAAACCGGCTACGCTTTAACCAATCTAAGTGTAAAGTGTTGTCAATAACCAGAAAGAAATCGCCTTTAATTTATCCCTATAAGCTTGACAATGATCAGTTGTTGGTTTCCAACGCACAGGTTGATCTGGGTATCACCATTAGTCCTAAGCTATTATGGAACGATCAAGTAAATAAAGTACGGTCGAAAGCCAACCAAATGCTCGGGCTAATTAGACGATCTACCGCGGAGATGACTGTTATCAACGCGAGGAGGCTTCTGTATCTACAACTCGTACGCAGCAATTTTGGTTATGCATCCCAAGTATGGTGCCCACAATCCATTAAGTTAATCGAAGACATCGAGAAGGTGCAGAGAAGAGCAACGAAATACATCTTAAATCTTGGGTTTACCACCGATGTCTCGTACATAACCAGATTACATCAACTGGAGTTACTACCAATAACTTATTGGCATGAATATTTGGACATGGTTTTACTCTATAAGTTAATTAACAACTATACCTATATTGATGAGAGTGCTCTACCAATAATAGCTGAATCAGGAATAACCAGACGTGAAACCAACGAAAACGTGATTAGATTTGTAATACCCTTTGCTAAAACTGTAACATACCAGTCTTCATATCTTATTAGAGCGTGTAAAACGTGGAACGTTTTAAATAGTGACCTCCGTAATAGAGATATTGGCCTGCAAGCTTTCAAATCTGGACTAAAGACGTACTACAAATACGCGCTATCTAATATTTATAACTATGACGATCCACGAACTTGGAAATCTGTGTGCGTTAAATGTAAAAGGGCTAGGTCCCTTGATGGTGTTTTAAGTTGTTGTTAGTTGTCTCTTGCACCGATTGTATTTTGTCTTAAATTAGTTCGTTTCGACTGTTAAAATTATTGTAAACGTAAAGTTAATTATGGGGTCGCCGTAATTGGGGAAACCTGTGGCGAACTCCCTGGCGCTATATTAGCCGAATCTCATTAAATCATTAAATCATTAAATCAATTTCATCCATTCCTGAAGCTACTAAAATATACTAGTCAAATAAAACGTAGAAAAATAAAAATGCTTTCATTTCTTCAAATTATTTCATTATATAAACAGGGTGCATGTATAAGAATTTGGCATGTTATTGTGCTTTAAGTATTGGGTATGTATATATATCAATTTAATTTTGCCATCCTAATAAAATTAGGCTTTTAACTATATCGAATGAGATATTTTTGTATCATTGCGTTAAAAACTGAACTAACATGACCAATTGAAAATGGCAGGGTTTTCTGCCGTTCCATGATAATTGCAAACGCGTATGTCTGAGTGTTGAAATTATTCTTTGAAAGAACAGTCAAAATTCAAAAAAATAACAAAGAATAGCAGTCAAAGGATTACTTAAATAATAAAAGTAAAAAAATAATCTATAGTTTTGGCAATTAACTTAAAGAGATTTAAACGAAATTTTGTGGATCTGTGAACCTGAAGTTTGCAGAGAACTTGCAATGCATATATATTGTTTCTCTCATATACAGCGACCTTCATGCATTTGGGCAAAATGTTTGAAAATTCTGAGAATATTCTGCGGCAACAGAGATAGAAAAATTTGGCCATTTCCTATTTGGCCATTTTTATTCGCAATGAGATATCATCAAATGATCTTGGAAAATATATACGAGTGTTTCAAACTCTTGAAATTTAAAAAATAACTAAACACATTTCAGCCGGAAAGAATCTAAAATCCAGGAAACTTCTCACTTTTGACAAAAATATACATGTGTATGAAATGATTTTAAAATGTTCATTTCTCCTCACAACGGCTTCTCGTTCGTGGCATATCATGTAAGTTGGTGACAGGTGACGAAGGCTAAAATTATGAAATTAAGTCAACAATCGAACATGTATATATCGAGCATCTGTTGTTTCCCTGTCAGCAAGATGACTTAAAATATGAAGCGTATTAGTAGGAAAATGAATGCGACTATTAAACATCACCCAAGGACAAATTAACTAAATTTTTGTTAAATATGGATAAAAAATAGTGAATGAGAAAATAGAGTAAATGTTTCTCTCGCTTTAAAATTGAATGCGTACTAAGTCCATTGTATAATTTATGCATGATATACGTTAAGTACGCTCTAATTCTCTAATAAATTCGGGGAGTGTTTGTTGGGAAAATGCTGTACTTGCGCGTTGCTCTCCATTGCTTAGTGCCAGGATTTTTATACACACTTTGGAAGGTAGTGATTCTAATTTATTTTGCGCAACGATCGTGACTGGCAAGTCTCATTAACTTTCACTCTCGTTCGACGGGCAGTTAATGAAGATACGATGCGGTCTGGACACTAAACAGAAGTGTTTGTTATATGTTTTTGTCTGAATTTATGTTAATTTGTGCGCGGTCATGAAGCAACCGTCGATCCAACATTAAAGGATAGCTGAGATGAAACGTGCAACCACGACGAATAATATTTAATGAAGTTGAGACAAAGGATTTGCGCATGGTGAGGTACAATTCAACATCAAACAAAGCTCTTCTTTTCTGTAGCTTTGACGTTTGCCGGGACCAATTAGACTATGCTTTGCCCAGCGCTTAAGTGTGTCATTGTGATCACAGGCGGTCCAATCTTACCCTGTGTTATTAATTTATTACGTTATATCTTTATATAAATAGTATATTGAAAATCATTAGAAAATCCTGTGTTATTACCGATTTATTACGTTATATCTTAATAGTATAATGAAAAGCACTTAATGTGTTTCCTGAAAGATTTTAACGAGAACCGGCCAAGATTGGCGTTGACAAGAGGTTAACGGCCATAGTTGGGGCACAGGCGGCCCAGACGCGTATCAGTGTATAGTAAATATATCATTATAAAATATACTAAACAATAACATTTGTAATGAATTTTATATTTTAAAATCATATTTACTTGCCTACTTTGATTGTATGTGATCGTCTTTTATTTCTGAGCGACTTTACATTCGATGCCTGCGACTGCCTTCATAAGTGATAGTATTGAAAGCAAAGGCTAACGATTCCAGTTCTCAAACAGCCGACACGAACAATTCAAATCGAAAAATATCCCCTTCAAATTGCTTTGTTCCCGGTAAAACTTCGCCAGCGTATAGAATAAACACCCATCTTCGAACATACAAGGCAATATTAACACGTCCTGTAATTTTTGCAATGGATTTTTAGCGAAATGTTTCGAGACTAAAATTCTATGGAACTTAGAAAGACCGATAATTACTACGGCGCCTACTTGGCCACCTAGCCTCCTATACCGTTTGGATTGTCAGGGGGGGATTCAAATAAAAAACACCTATTTCCGGCAACAGCCAGCCAATCAACGCCGCGATACCGACTTGTTTACAATATTTGAAATCTGATATTGCAATTTATCAACAACAAAACTCTTTCGATCGATTGATCGTATAGTATAAAATAGAAAGAGAGCTGTATACGATCGAAAGAGTTTTGCTGTTGATAAATTGCAATATCAGATTTCAAATATTGTAAACAGTCGGTATCGCGGCGTTGATTGGCTGGCTGTTGCCGGAAATAGGTGTTTTTTATTTGAATCCCCCCCTGACAATCCAAACGGTATAGGAGGCTAGGTGGCCAAGCAGGCGCCGTAGTAATTATCGGTCTTTCTAAGTTCCATAGAATTTTAGTCTCGAAACATTTCGCTAAAAATCCATTGCAAAAATTACAGGACGTGTTAATATTGCCTTGTATGTTCGAAGATGGGTGTTTATTCTATACGCTGGCGAAGTTTTACCGGGAACAAAGCAATTTGAAGGGGATATTTTTCGATTTGAATTGTTCGTGTCGGCTGTTTGAGAACTGGAATCGTTAGCCTTTGCTTTCAATACTATCACCTATGACGCAGGCATCGAATGTAAAGTCGCTCAGAAATAAAAGACGATCACATACAATCAAAGTAGGCAAGTAAATATGATTTTAAAATATAAAATTCATTACAAATTTTATTGTTTAGTA
>CACRXK020001929.1:0-48041 GCA_902702795.2 Paramuricea clavata | reverse complement strand
TAACAGTCCGAGTAGCATTGTTTACAAGCAAGGTTTGTTGTAGTTTGCGGCGATATTTCAGAATTCAAAAGATCTCTCTATTTCGTTACAATTCCACATCTCAGTATTAAATAAATAGCCTTTAGGATAGACTTCAGCAGGTAAATAACAGCAACATCGGTCGGTCTAGAGATCCATTTTCTTGCATGTAATGTTTACAACGATGTCAATAATATCAACAACAAAATTACCGATATGGATATCGATATCATCACTATTTTGCAGAACGGCGGCGATCTTCTTTGTAACCTACAGAGTACAGTATTAAATGACTGTATATATATACATGAAGACCACCATAGATGTCAAATGATATGTCATATTATTTCATTAAATGGGTAACTATAATCTATACTCCGCAGTTCCATAGCTCTGAAAGCATATTATATGCCGGTTATAAAAATTTGACTATCTAGTGGATAGCACTATTCAGCTTTCGTACATGTGGCCCTTCAGCCATATTCCTATTAAAGAACTACAATAATTAATTTAGCTGTCTATAAGATTATAGCGTCCAAATAGTTGACTGCTATATGGGACGTGAAGTTGAACTGTTCCATCCACACTTGGTTATTTATAAACCGATCTTACGATATCAACTACGTACCCTTAAATCCTTAATGCGCTCTACGTACATTTGGGAAAGCCTCAGAAAAGAAACACGCATATGCATTCCAAAAGGAAAAAGATAAATATGCGGAAACACTTTGTTTGGAACCCACGACTTTTTATCGGGATCCACGATTTTTTATTCGGGACCCACGACTTTTTTCCCAGGACCCACGACTTTTTACTCACGACCCACGACTTTTTACCCACAACTCACGACTTTTTACTCGCGACATTCTACACACGGCCCACGAGATTCTACCCACGACTGTTAGCTAGTCCCGCTTTGAGTATTCAAATAAAGACTTTTATTTACTATTATTATCCATAAGTACAATTTCTTACGCCGCCGGTATGTCCGGGAAAAAAATTTTGGTATCCTCCCCCCCCTAGCCTGCATGGCAGGCGGTACGTAGGAAATACCGCCTGCCGCAAAACTGGGTGTAAATGAACTACCGCCCCTGAAGCATCAACGCTATTTATAGATGCATTAATTAAGTAAATATTCAAAATTAGCCACTCCCAAGTCCCAACTGCCCAACATAAAATAAATTCCTTGATTCTCATCACCGCCCGACTGAATTTTAAAATCCTCGCGAAAACGTTTTATTTTTAGTTATACAATATAAATGTACCGCCCGACAAAATAATTCAAGACAGTTAATTTTTTCATATTTTATATAGATTTTTTGTTTACAACTATACATATTCAACGGGTATATAAGAGTTTAATTAACAGTTATTTGATAATTACTGCATCAACCGGCCCCTTGTTTATACTTTGGAGGTTCGTATATAATATCTATCAAGTATCTTTGGTTCAGAACATGACTGATAGGCCTATATGGAAATCCCACTGTTCGATTCAGTGAAGAAATATCTCCTAATTTCTATCGATAGTTTTAGTAAAATGTCAACATTATTGCGATTTATGGCCTTTGAAAGTCAAGCGAGATAGTATATTATCAAATTAATACGCATGTAATTGTCTGAACGAAAATATAGACTAGCCCATACCTTTCGCCGATCATAACTTCGGCCCCTTCGGACGTATCTTCTTTGTTAAATATTCTTGTTCGAATCTCTATCAAAAACACTATTTAGAGTGTTATTTTTCAGCTTGTATCTTTTAATTTGCTTCTTTTATTATGTTATTCAATTTCTGGTCTGACTTGACGTGAACTAATTTCAAAACGCAGAGTTTCAAAACGTCAAAACATTTGGTTAATGATTAACATTTAACCGAATTTAGCCGTTGATTGACAACTACATAAAAATACTAACCAATCCGTTTTTCCCGTTCACCAGCGGACGGGCAATTCAAAAACCCCTAGTTTTGCGGCAGACGGTATTTCCTTTGCTTCCCTAATTTTCGCTGCCCGTAGAAATACCGCCTGCCGTGCAGGCTATCCCCCCCCCCTAATTTAGCGAGTGCGAATACAAATTTACATTCGCAGTCGCTAAATTTACATTCGCACTCGCTAAATTAAGGGGGGGTGGTGGAAATTTAGCGAGTGCGAATGCAAATTTAGCGAGTGCGAATGGAAATTTAGCGAGTGCGAATGTAAATTTAGCGAGTGCGAATGCAAATTTAGCGAGTGCGAATGTAAATTTAGCGAGTGCGAATGCAAATTTAGCGAGTGCGAATTGAATTTAGCGAGTGTGAATTGAATTTAGCGAGTGCGAATTGAATTTAGCGAGTGCGAATTGAATTTAGCGAGTGCGAATTGAATTTAGCGAATTTTGAAACAAACGGACGACCATATGTTTAAGGTATGGGATATTAATAGGACGGTTAAGAAGTATGTTGTAGCGAATACAATAGACCAATTGAGGATTAAAGGTAAGCTGTTACGTTTGTACACTATTTAATTTCGCGGTGGCACTTTTGGCCATTATGATTAGAGGCAGCCCATGCAATAATAACTAGGCCAGTGTTAAATATTTGACTAACTGCATGATATTCAAATTAAAAAAAAACGTTGAATATGGCAAAAATATAAAAAAGTGTTTGAGATATAAACATACAGTATATTATATGATATGTATTTGACAAGTTGTGCAGTTCGACGTGCTTGCTACGGGCGACGTCACATTATTCATTAAAGTTATAGTTCTAGTCTTTTATTTCTGCAGTTCGAGTGTTTGACTTGCTTGCTATACAGGCGACGTCGCTAATTGCATATGCATTATAGATATAAGTTATATATTTGTTAAATGTATCATGTATGGCAAGAAAATCAAACTAGTTAAACATCGGTATATAAACATTGATCTAAAAAATAAATATAACAAATACTCGAAATATTTTAAAACTATAGTCTAGTACATCTAGTACTATAGTTTGCAACTTTTTTGAGGAAACATTTTCGCGAATTTGTTTCAAATATGTTGTCTGCGCACAGACTGTCCCTTCTCCCCAGTCAGCCCAGTGTGACCAGGATTACCACGCTACCATATTTTTCCAAAAAATGTTGGCGGGAGGGGGACAAAAAACTTTTCCGGACACCACCAGTTAAATTAAGATTCAAAAAAATTTTTACGGATAAATTTCCTGTTAAAACATGGCCAAAACCCATAAAACATGGCCAAAAAATGTAATATTTGGGTCTGCAAATTTTATTTCTGGAAAAAGTACCAAAAATAGCTGACTTAATTGACTTTTTTAGCAATTTTCAGATTAATAACCACAATTCAAAAAATTACTGTAGTAATTACCACAAATTTCAATTACCACAATCGTCCAAAAATGACGAAAAATTACCACGGTAGTAATGAAATTACCACATCTGGTCACACTGGTTCTCCCCCAGTTTAGCCTGCGTTGCAGGCGGTTTTTAGGGAGACGAAAAACCACCTGCCACGCAAGCTACCCCCGGTTCGATTCTCCGCGTATAAATAGATATAATAGTGAGTTTAAGATACCCCGGTTTCGGTTTACGGGTAGCATGATTTTGGTTAGCAATATTTTCAGCGATGTCTGTACTTTTCTCGTAATTAAGGTGCACAATTTTCGCATTATATCATTGTCTATTGCAAGAAAACAGAAAAAGTATGATCGAATTACAGACATCAGTAAAAACTAGTAAACACGATGACACTATACTCGTACCTGTACACCGAAACCGGGGTATCTTAAACTCACTAATACTGCAATCTCTGTCCCAGGAGGGAAGACACGGCCTTTTTTAAGAATTTGTCAGTGGAGGGACTCTCAAGAGAAAGGGACCCAACTAGGAGGTGGCAGGGACGTCGCTACCTAAATTTTTTTTATAACCCCCCCCCCCTTTTTGGGAAGAATTTTAGGAGTTGGTGAAAATGCTATAGAGTATAGGAAATGTTGGTCAAAACAAGACGACCCCCCCATGTTGATGCCTTCGCCGACGTCCCTGGGAGGTGCTGAACAATTGGTTATATATTTTATCCGCTAGACAAAGATTTGGTCATGGGAATACTAAAATACTCTTCTTAACTAAGTTATTCTTCCCCTTTTTGCTTATATTTTAGACAAAAGAGACCTTCACTGGGGGAACAACATAGTCAGGGTGTTAGCTACAGTAAACGCAATTTCCCAATTTGGGTCAGCCAAAAAATAGTTATGGAAATTCAATGTTGTTAATACGCCATTAAAAAGATATTTATACCTACATTTTCTCAAAATTACTCCCAAAATGAGGCAAATACCATTTCAAAGATACAAAAATTTTAAAAATCGAGAGGAGGCAACCGCATGCCCCCAGACCCACACTGATAGAAATGCCCAGCTTCGGGCTAAAATAATTTCACAATTTCAGGTGAACGTTATTTTTTTTTACTTCTGGCTAAGCCCAGTCTATGGTATTAAAAGAGGTCCCGAGGGAAGAGCATGGGAACGTCTAATGACCTTGTTCACATAATATAAATTCTATGAAAAGTAACACATTGGATAATAAAATTAGAAAGCCACTTGCTATAAAAAGGTCATAAAGTTTAGAATTTAGATTAGGGTTAGGGGTTAGAAGTTAGGGTTGGGGTTTGGATTAGGGTGTGTAATTGTAAACCCATTACATTTTGTGCTCAGAGGTTTGCAGGTTCAGGTTTCGAGATTGAACTTTAGTGGCTTTCTAATTTTGTTATCCAATGGCAATGCGTTATTTTACATAGAATGTGTGTTATGTAAACAAGGTTATTAGACAATAGACAAGGTCAAGCAAAACAATACAACGAAATCGAAACATAAACTTGCAAAAAAATTAAAATATGCAGGATTTGCAAATTCTACCAAATTTATTCATCTCAAAAAAATTAATTGCTCTTTTTATGTCTTCTCAACAATGTCTGCCCAACAGCACCTAGAAAACTTTTGTAATCGTTACTGAACCGGTATACTCGTTTCGGAATTAGTTAATTAAGCGAATTTATGCAAGTATAATTTTGAAACGAACCAATGAAAAATTGCCGATCATATTTCGCCGGTAGCTCTACGGCATTAACGTCGAATGAAGACCAATGAAAGCAGACTGTTTTCCCGGGAACCAGGGGGAGTGGGATGCAATCTGTGAGCAGACTATTTTAAAATCTGCATGCCAAGAACCAGTGGCGCCGCCAGGATTTTATTGGAGGGGGGGGGACTTACCAATTTGTGACTTACCATTCTAGGGGGGGGGGGTCTGGAGGCTTGTTCCCCCAGGAAAAAATTGAATTTTGGGTTTCAAAAAGGAATTCCCTTATGTTAAGAAGAAGAGGATTTTACGTGAATTTGACGTTGAAGGTTTCAATTAAATTATGACAGATTTGCATAGATTGCATAATGACGCTTGTGTGGGGAGCCAGCAGGCAAGACAAACTCGATCGATTACGCGGATATGTTTTCCCAGAAAATTTTGACATCTAGAATGTTCCTGTGTTCTGGGGAAGATTTGACTTGCAAAATTCTCATCAGTTAAAACATAACCACCACAAAAAACTGTTTCAAACCAATTAGTAACGGGGAATCATGAATATTCAATGGTGAAACAGCATTTTCATATGACGAATACACAATCCCATTGACTTCTGTGTATTATTTAATCTGATGCAGCATAGTCACATAGTGCCAGTCAGTTTAAACATTGTACAAGTAGCCGAAAACGTTTTTCGTTTTAGGCCGAATAACCATAACTTATTCGTATGGGCTGTGGTATGGGATGTGTGACGATTGTTATCCAAACATATTTTTTTATATTTTAGCCATATTTCACTGATAAAACTTGCATTCCTATTTATTCGGTTGCAAACACAGAAACAAGACCTATCACCGGCGTATTCGTATTTTTATAATTCGGCGTATTTTGATAACCTGCCTTGCGACGAGGTACACATGTGATATACACGAATCTTTCTTGCCAAAGTAACCTTAGTAACGTACTTTCAGGAAGGATTTATAATTGCCTCCAGTCTTGCCATCCGGCTCCCAGGCTCAAAACTTTCCTTCTAGTCATAGTTAGTTCACATTATATTGGGCAGCTCAGTGTTGCCTAGACTGAATTAAATACTATCATGCAATTAATTGCATACAATAATCAAGATGATCAAGCGCATAATTAAGATGCGCGGTAACTGTAGTTTTTATTACAGTATTAGCCACAATATATTTAACATGTTCAAACAGTAAAAAAACAAAATTAAATTGAAACAACAAAAAGAAAATTCATAACTTATGTCTTTTTAATTCCAATCTAGGAATGGAAAAATTAGGATTAAAAGAAGATGGACTGCGTATTTTTGATGCGGAAGATGGAACAGAAATTGATGAAGACGAATGTCTTTTGGAATATGATAAAGGAACTACTTTTCTTATTTCAAAAGAATGGAAATTTAATCCTGAAACACAAATTGTCGACAATGTTGATGAAATCATAGAAGTTTCTACTCCAACGTCTCTAATTACAGAAAGCCAGGATCAAAACAAAAATAGCGAAGAAAGGAATGTCGAAGCTGGAGCTACAATGCAAACGAATGTTTTTAACGGAGTAAAAAAAGATGAACATGCAGAAGAAAAGAAAGAAAAAGTTCCAGGTCATTACTGTCATGCTTGTTAATGTCCCATGGCCTCTTTATCTGTAGACAGTGGTGGATTTAGGGTCTGGTCAACAGGGGTGCATGGGGGGGGGGGTGCAAAAATGACATTTATCCTAATTCTAACCAACTTATGTTAAGGAATTCAGTTGCGTATCACCAGTTGACAATAGCGGAATAGCCAATATTAAATATTCTGAATTTTTAAATGTTTTGAGAATCTAAAAATTTTTCAGAATGCTGGAAATGCCAAATTTTAAAGATTTTCTGGAGAGTACGCCCCCGGACCACCCTAGAAATCTCGCGCCTTCGGCGCTCGTTTCGCCATTGGTTAGCACCCCCCAAAAAAACTTTGCTGGATCCACCACTGTCTGTAGACCTACCTGATTATGTAATAGGATTTACTCATATGAGGCAAAACTGAGAGTGGGTGATATAACCCTCAAAATTAGTGAGTGAAGTGAGGGAACTAATTTATTTTCATATCGACCATAAGAAGCATTATAGTTGCATTATAGAAAATATAACTGCATTAACAACAACGCAAAAAGTACTTACTATTTTACGTATACTTATTATTTATTTTTTAATAAATAGTCTTACAAGAACGCAAAAGGAAAAGATCTTTTGAAGACGCATTAATGAGCAATCCCTACAGACATGCGAAAATGAAAAGATGGAAGGTTTTTACCGAAGCAGAAATCGCTCGTGCATCATCTAAAATTGAACAGACAAGGCGAAAATTTTGGAATGATAAAGCAGAGCAACTGGCTTCACTGAAACCGAAAAGATCGGGTATGAACAAAACAACTGTTTATGGGATCATTGATGTATCATGGACTCTACGAAAGACGGCGATCATTGAAAACAACGTGAACGAAACGCTAGATAAAGAAAAAATTATTTTGGGTCAAGACGGAATGAAGAAGATAGGTTCGCAAAAAAAGGAAACTATCCCAAATAATTTGCAGAGGATGGAAACAGCTAATTTGAATGTTCAGCGTGCAAATGCTAATTTAGAGAAAGTAAAGGAAGAGTTTGAAAAAGCAAAGAGCACGGTAGAAGAACAAAAATTAAAAAGCAATGGAAAAGAAGTAAAGATGATTTGGACGAGGCCTATACTAAGCTAAAACAAGCGCAAGATGCTACAATGAAAGCGTTGGTAGTTAAACAGCAACAGTTAGAAAAGTACCTGACATCGAATGAAAAGAAAATGGACCAAATGAAAATAACCATGAAGGACACAATGGGATTATAAGCTCACATTAAATATCTGGCGAGTAAATTAACAAAGCAAGAAATGTAGCGAACAATAGTTCATAATTTGGCCAACATTGATTGACTGATGCAAAATATAACATGCATTTTCTTAGTTATCATAAGATAGGTAAACAGTAGGAGGATTCCGTCTTCAGTTCAGGTTTCTACTAACTTACGATTTTGTGTTCTGTTCTGTTGTGGTATTTTGTATTATCATTGAAGACTGAAATAAATATATTTTATATGTTAAACAAATTACTGATGGTTAAGAACTTAAGGAATAGGGAACATATTTTTACATACTGTACTTTGTTTATTTTGCTTGCTATACGTGATTCAATGTACATTTCAAGGCTTCTAGTTTGCGTCGGCGTTTAACTCTCGGCTCGCTCTTGTTCACAAAACGTTTCAATTGGAAACGGAGCAACATTCTGGGGCCAGCGAGGCTGAGGAAAGATTTGTCGAAGAAGACACACGGCCAAAATAGCCATTGCGAATGAAACAAATTACTGATAGTTAAGAACATAAGGAATATAACATATTTTTTACAGTCGATTTCACAAAACTTTGACCACAAATGTTCTGAACTTCGTTGTGAAGTTCGCAAGTTTGTTGCGAAGTTCAAAAATTCATAATGAGATCCACAAACCAGTTTCAAGGCGTCTCGATTCCGTCAGGGTTTAACCGTATTGGCTCCCTCCTGTTTTTAATGAATCGTTGGGAAACGGAGCAACATTCTGGAGACGACAATAGATAGCTTAAGATCTCTGACAGCTAGGACGTCAGGGTTAAGCAGAGGACTGGGACTAGGATGTCGTCTTAAATAAGTAAATAGATAGCTTAAGATCTACGACGTCGACGTCAGCTAGGACGTCAGGGCTCAATCTCGTTCCCCGAGGCTGCGATCCTCGGGAAGGAACGCGAGGCTCTGGGATAATCCGTTTCAGGGAGGAATCTGATTGGCCGTTGAAATGGAATGCGTATAGTAGTTCAATCTTAGCCAGAATTCCTGGCTTCCGGCAACGGATTATCCCAGAGCCTCGCGTTCCTTCCCGAGGATCGCAGGCTCGGGGAACGAGATTGGTCAGGGCTATGCAGAGGACTGGGACTAGGATGTCGTCCTAATGTAGTCCCAGTCCTCTGCTTAGCCCTGACGTCCTAGCTGGCGTCGACGTCGTAGATCTTAAGCTATCTATTAGCTCAATATCTACGACGTCAAATATTTAGGACGGCAAGCGGAAGTAAATTGGTAATAGTTTTTGAAGTGTGCATGTGTCTCATTCAATTCGCTCGTCGTCCACCAAACGTCGACAACCTCACAACAACAGTTTTACCGTCGTGGATACAAGAGCATAACAAACGGTAATGGATTCACACGTCTCTTTTAAATTTATTTTCAAAAGGATGTAAATATTTATAGTTTAAATGTAGACGTCGTGAATCTTAAGTGGAAGTTTATTTATTTAGGACGACGTCGTAGTCCCAGTCCTCTGCTTAGCCATGACATCCTACTGTAGCTGACGACGTAGATCTTAACAGCCATTGCGAATGAAACAAAGTACTGATAGTTAAGAACTTAGGGAATTAACATATTTTTCAACATTCCAAAGGTTTCCAATACATAGTTTACAGGAAATGATGAATTTGCAGTGTACCCATAATTATGAATTAGTGTTTTGATTACACCTCAAACGTCGTACATCTGCCCTTTTTATGGTCTGGTCGCAGGTTAAACTTTGGAAGAAGGCATGTTTCCAATCCACTTACTTACCTGATTGGATAATAAATTTTAAATATGCAGTCAATTCAATTATTGTAACTAGTAACACATTTAAAGTTGTTTGTCACAAAACGTTTCAATTGAAAAATATTTGTAAATTGTGAAACGTTTTGAAACCTAATTCTAGAGTCCAAGTAAACTTATAGCGAATTTAAAAATACATCCCCCGTGTAACCTACCATCGCTCGGTCTCCCTGTTTAGACGTGCACGAATCCCCTGAAATTCGTCGTCCTGATGGACAAACCCTAAGAATTTTTTTAAAATTCAGGCTATCCCTCAGAAAACCTCATCCCCAATAGCATGCTGCTCAGAATTTTTCATATTTTAGACAACCCTTCGGATAAAGTTTTATTCGATGTTATAAACGTCAAGAAATTTTAGTAAATTAGGGATGACCCTTAAGAAATTTTAATAATTTACAGGCAACCCTTAAGAATTTTGTTAAAATTCAGGGGGTGTATATTAAATGGAATGGCCCTTTCTCCTCTAGGTGTATATTTTGGTGTGTGTTCGTGGCGATCATTTGGTCAAATCAAATCAAAAGGGGCCGTTCATATTATGTTTTTCAAAAAAGCAGTGAATTGTGAACTCGATGTACCTGTACCAAACTTGCCAGGAATGTGTGAACTCGCTATATTTTATACTTTATACTTTATACAAGCGAATTGAGATCTCGCTAGCTGGGCAATCGTTGACGTTGGCAATAATAAAGTTGTATACTGAGAATGTCAAAAGATCAAGCCAACAAGGTATTGTATATCAAATTTTACAAATATATAGGTTGTATGGCAATTAGAAAATTGCCAATAAAAATAGTTGTTTTTTGCACTAAAATGATTATTAATATTTTTATTATGGGAATATGATACATTGCAGTATAAAAGCCCTGCATAAAAGAACCAGTGAATTTTGACTTCAGGCTGAAGTGGTTCTTTAATCTTTATATATAATCTTACTTCACACTATACTTTTTTATATTCTACACATTAAATAGGGACTGTTGTTGCATAAAACTATTGCTA
Source organism: Paramuricea clavata (assembly GCA_902702795.2). NCBI lineage: Eukaryota > Metazoa > Cnidaria > Anthozoa > Malacalcyonacea > Plexauridae > Paramuricea > Paramuricea clavata. Next base: position 37,294 of record CACRXK020001929.1, on the reverse strand, counting down.
TACACTAATATGGTTCTTGTTGCATATTATTATATCTAAACTGTAAAAACAATTAAAACTTTGGCTGCTTATTAAATTGCCAAAACTTCAGGCTAGTGGTTCTTTTATGCGGGGCATAGACCTTATGCATAATGACGTCTCAAGGCTTGGTGCCTGCGAGGAATACTGGTCTTAGTAGTCATGACGGTCCAGGAAAATTTCAATAGTGGCCATTTTGAATTGTTTAATTCTCCCGGGCGATGACCAGCATTCCTTGCGGGCATCAAGCATTATGACATCATTATGCATAAGGTCAAATGAGCAGTATGATGTCCGAATTGGAAGACACAATTGCATACGAATGAAAAATTATCTGAGTGACTTGTTTTCGATAATGCTCGCAATTTCTTTCTTATTATATAGTTTTGCAGTTCTGACTACTGAGTGCAATCTTAGTCATTTATACAATGAATGGTGTCATACGAAGCTGACGTATTAAACAAAAATGTCAACAAAATAGATTTTGTCTCTCCATTGGCTGATTGCTCAGTTGTTCTGCAGTAGGGGTGGCCTTGAAAGTGCCATTAAAATGATAATTGGGACAAAAACTGACTTACTGGTAGTATTTCTATGTATGAAATTGTTATTAAATTCTACATATCCAATGATTCATTCAAGTATTACTAGAAAATACATGCATGCAGAAACCCTCGCCTTGCTGACAAAACCGTTGTATTTTCCGAAAAGGAAGTATCTAGAGTAGTTGTCATGGTAACACGATAATTTTTTAAGAATATTCTTACAAATGAAAATCGCCTAAAAATATCACTTTAATTACAAAATTATCAATTTCTTAACATATATATGTTAGGTATATAATTATACGTAATACAAGCTTCAATTTAAGGTAAAATTCAACCACAAACAATTCACAAAACGTTTTAAAGTGTTCTTTATAAAACTAAACTGCCTTTAACTATTAAATGGCTTTATTGTCGAGAATTATGCATAGTTTGTTAAAGGACACTATAGTTAATCTTATATGACCTTTAAGCGTAGTATTTGCTTGCGCATGCGCGTTAGTGATCGCCTTACGAACACGTTTTAGATTCGTAACATTCATATAAAACGACCGTTTTGGACCATAGTTTTGGGACTTTATGTTAGTTATGTCTTGTATTAAGATGTCAAATATATTCATATAAACAATCCACATTTTGGTGCCGTGACCAGTTGTATTATGGAAGAATTACAAAGACTTCGAGCGTCCCGAAAAGCTTATCGAGCACACCTCACAACACTTTACAAGAAGATTATAGAATTGAAATCCGCCACGACTATCGATGAACTTCACATTGCCACGCTCGAAAACTATTGTCAACAACTCAAAAGAAAGAAAGACATCTTATCACCACTCGATGAACAAATTGCGAAAGCTATCACCAAACCCGAAGACCTTGAATGTGAGATTTTTGAAACGGAAGAAATGCACAGCACAATCGACGAAAGGTACAGTGAACTTACCACATTTATTGAGATAAAACGTAACGAATTAAAGCTTAAAGTTACTGTACAATCATCCAATAACACTAATGAGTCATCCCCAGAAACCTCACCCCAATCAGAACAGCCTATTCAACAGGAAAATATCCATCAACCAGAAATGAGTCAAAGCCCAGTTGGACCCAATTCCCAAACAGAGGAAACCTCAGCTTCCAACAACACTATTCAAAATCAAACACTGATAAATAACAATAACAATGGTGCCAGTGCCAGTGGTTCTTATCCATCAGTTAGTCGACTGCCAAAGTTATCCCTACCTACATTTTCTGGGGACCCCATTGCCTGGCAAAACTTCTGGGACTCGTTTAAGACAACCATCCATTTAAACCATACACTGCATGATGTTCAAAAATTCAACTATCTAAAGGCTCAACTTACAGGCGATGCAGCTCGAGTTATAGCAGGTTTCTCTATCACAAGTGCCAACTACAAACATTCAATTGATCTCCTAATTGAGCGTTTTGGTCAACAACAAAAGATTGTCAATGCACACATGCAACGTTTGCTTGACCTACCCAAACCCGACACAGGGCTCATAAGTCTTCAGCTTTTCTACGACACAATAGAGAACCACATCCGAGGCCTTGCCTCACTTGGCCAGTCAAAAGATTCCTATGGGGCCCTTCTTATACCAATAATTTTGGGGAAATTACCAGCTGAAGTTAGGCGAAACCTAGCCCGAGAACATCACACCTTAGAATGGTCAATTGACCAACTGCGAGATGCCCTCCTTAAAGAAATCAAGATCCTTGAAGCTGGTCTGCACATAGACAAAACTAAATCAGAGCTTAGTCCTGCCCACACTGCTACAGCTGCATTTCATACTGGTTCAGGGGGGGACAACAATACTCAGAAAAGAAATCAAGGTGACAAGACCCCACACTGTGCATACTGTAAGGGTACACATTCCTCACTTCGGTGCGAAGTAGTGACTGATCCAGAAAAACGATTGACGATTATTAAACAAGCAAACTTGTGTTTTAATTGCCTTGGACACCACAAGGTGTCACAGTGTCGATCCAAATATGGTTGCAGAACATGTACACGCAAACATCACACCAGCTTGTGCAAACCTCAGAAAGCACCCATCAAAGATCCCCCAGAACGGGCAAACGAGCAACAAGGGGAAAAATCTGTCCACACCACACTAATCCCTGCGGCCCCAACATCAATCGTAAACACTCAAGGAAACGAAACTACTATTTGTTTACTGAAAACCGCTATTAGTACTGTCTCCTTAGCTAACCAAAGAGCTGTTGCAAACATTTTGTTTGACGAGGGAGCCCAGTGCTCTTTTATCACCCGTGAATTAGACGACAAGCTTCACGCATGTCCCCAACAAACTAAAGATATCCAGATTTCAACATTTGGGGGAGAACAACCAACCAGTCACACATTAGAAACCGTTACCATCAACATCGAAAGCATCACAAGTGAGAAAATACCAGTTAGTGTTTTGGTCGTTCCAAAGATTGCCACACCTTTGCAAAATCGTATTCGCACCAACGTCCGGACTCTCCCATACCTAAAGGGAATCCCACTCGCCCACCCAATCACCTCAGACGAGAAATTTGAAGTCTCGCTCTTGATTGGAGCAAATTACTACTGGGAAATAGTCCAAGACCATATTATCGGAGGAGCTGGTCCAACAGATATGGAGTCTAAACTTGGATATCTGCTATCGGGACCCTTACCCCTGGGAGAAGCCCCATCAAACACCACCATGTTAAATGTCATTACCATGCCTCATCATCAAGTAGAGAGCATAGACCCCAATCGGTTTTGGGATCCACCACTTTTAGATTTGTTAATGACCCCCACAGAAACCAACGACCAGACTGCGATTGGGAACTTCAAGGAAACTAACATCACTCGCTCTCCTGATGGAACTTATTGTGCAAGATTTCCATGGAGGACTGAGCATTGCCCACTACCATGCAACTACGCTGTATGTGCGAAGAGAACACGACTTCTAGCTCGTCGCCTTGGACTGGACCCCAAACTCTTGAAGACCTATAGCGTCATCGTTGCAGAACAAGAAGAGAAAGCATTCATTGAAAAGGTGTCTACGACCAGCATGTCAGATAAGATCCACTACATCCCCCACCACCCTGTAAAAAAGGACTCTACCACCACACCTATTCGCATTGTATATGACTGTAGCTGCCGCCAGTCAACAGACCACCCAAGTTTGAATGATTGTCTTCTGCCAGGGCCACCATCGCTAAATGATATGTGTTCAATTCTTCTGCGCTTTCAAACCCACCCATTTGCATTTTCCACCGATATAGAGAAGGCATTTCTACATGTTCAACTCCACGAAGGTGACAGAGACTGTACCCGATTCCTGTGGCTTTCCCAACCTGATGATCCCGAAAGCGTGTTTCAAGCCTACCGATTCAAAGTTGTGTTGTTTGGTGCTACATGCTCACCATTAATGCTCAGCTCAGCACTCGAATCCCACCTCGACCAATACAGTTCAAAGATTGCTACCGACATGAAAGAAAACCTATATGTTGATAATCTCATTTCCGGACAGCCCACCGAAAATGATGTCACCCACTATTACAAGTTGGCGCGATCCATTATGTCCTCTGGTAACTTCAACCTTCGAGCTTGGGCATCCAACAGTCCACAACTTAAGAGCCTCTGTCTACAAGAACGAACTGCTGATACTAAAACTACTGTTAACGTTCTCGGCCTCCAGTGGAATACGTTGACAGACACTTTGTCCCTCACCCCTAAGCACATCTCCCCATCCCTCAACTTACCGACCAAAAGAGAAGTCCTCAGCAATTCCTCGAAGATCTATGACCCACAGGGCCTGTTATCCCCGGTTACTATTAGAGCTAAGTTACTCATGCAAGAATTGTGGCTACAAAATATCGAATGGGACGAACCACTTTCACAAGAACTGAGCGAGAAGTGGTTAAGCATAGCCGAAGATATCGACATTGTTTCAGAGACCATGAACGTTCCGAGATGCCCCATCACAATCATTCCTAACGATACCATGCCCGAGCTCCATGTCTTCTCGGATGCAAGTATAAAGGCCTATGGCGCCGTTGCATATCTCCGACACGGTCCGCAAATCGCAATTCTTGTGGCTAGAACACGTGTTGCACCCCTGAAGAAACTAACCCTACCTAGACTCGAGCTTATGGGTGCTGTCACCGCCGCACAGTTGGCCAGCTATGTCAAGAACGCACTTGCTACAACTACCATGTACAGTGACCTCACTGTGAGACTTTGGACGGACAGTCAAATAGTCTTACATTGGTTGTCCAGCAACAAACGTCTAAGCCAGTTCATCACGAACCGTGTTCAAACAATCAAAGATCTACTTCCCAAGGCAACATGGGGATATTGTCCAACCAACGATAATCCGGCGGATCTACTTACGAGAGGCTTAAGTGCAACCCAACTTTGTTCTTCAGTCCTTTGGAAACAGGGTCCACCTTGGTTAACGTGCGAGTCCAAGTGGCCGACGTGGTCCTCAACCGACTTATCCCCTACTCTGACACTAGCAATTTCATCAGAAGAAATCAACCACAACGCAACCGAAAGAGACAGCATTCCCACGGAACATCGCCAACCCGGAATACACCGCATCATTGACATCGAGAAGTACAGCAAACTAAATCACCTACTACGAGTTACAGCCTACGTCCTGCGATTCATTGCTCTCCTAAGAAAAGACAAAAGTGACACTTCTGGACCCCTCACCGCGAAAGAATTGAACCTCGCCGAGCAGATATGGACTCATTCCTGTCAAAGTACTACCTTCCCCAAGGAAATCGAGAACCTGTCTTCCAAAACATCCCGAAGATTACCACTCATACGACAACTGCGTCTTTTCCTCGACACCGACAATTTGCTTCGTTGTGGCGGGAGGATTCACAACGCGCCATTAAGCACGTCAGCGAAGTTTCCATACCTCCTACTAAGAACCATCCTTTCACAGATCTTGTCGTATACAACGCCCATGAAAACATATTCCACAGTGGTGTGAACTCCACAATGACCACCAGTATATGAGAAAATTGTTGAGACGGTGAGTGTAGTATATGAGAAAATTGTTGAGACGGTGCGTAAATTGTCGTAAGGTCACTGGTACTGTTACGTCAGACCTATTGGATCCCATCCATCCGCCAGTATGTGAGAAAATTGTTGAGACGGTGCGTAAATTGTCGTAAGGTCACTGGTACTGCCTATACACGCCCCGATCCACCTCCACTGCCCAAGTCGAGAACAACCGAGACAGAACCCTTTACGACAACCGGCGTTGACTTCACCGGAGCCCTTTACGTACGTGATAACAATGGCGAAACGAAGGTGTACATCTGCCTCTTCACATGTGCTGTAACCAGAGCTGTACATTTAGAGATTGTGACAGACCTATCCACTGAGTGTTTTCTGAACGCATTCAGGAGATTTGCAAGTCGCAAATCGTTGCCACAAAGGATGATCTCGGATAACGCATCAACTTACTTATCGGCTGCAGACGAACTTAGAGCTCTCTTCAATTCACAAGCACTGCACGACTCTCTCAGCAAACGAGGAGTAGAATGGCAATTCATTCCGAAAAGGGCGCCTTGGTTTGGAGGATTCTGGGAGCGCTTGATTGGTCTAACCAAAACCACCTTGAAGAAGATCCTTGGACGCGCATATATAAACCTAGAGGGTCTACAAACGATCATAGTCGAGATCGAAGCTGTCCTCAATGACCGCCCTATAACCTATGTCACATCCGAAGCCGACGATCCAGAACCCTTGACACCTTCCCACCTTCTCTACGGACGACGCGTCAGAAGATTACCTCGCCTAATCGTTGAAGAAGAGGAACTACACGATCCCAATTTCGACGACGATTCCGAAGTTCGAGAAAGAGCCAGGAAACAATCGATAATAATACAATCCTTTTGGATGCGGTGGAGGCACGAGTATCTCACCTCACTTCGTGAATTCCACAAAACAACAGGCACAAACGAACAGAAAGTCAAGCAAGGTGACGTTGTGTTAGTTCACGATGACGGTCCCAGAGCCAACTGGAGACTTGCCGTAATTGAGAACCTCGTTAGTGGAAACGATGGACTGATTCGATCTGCCGATATTCATACTAGCACTGGTAGAACCAACCGACCTATTGCTCGTCTCTACCCTCTCGAAGTTTCAACCAAACAGGAAGCAAAACCCATCCTATCATCAGAGAAACCACCACCAGCCTCGGAACCCCCACATCGCCCAAGGAGAGAGGCTGCTGTAAAAGGACGCGAACGAATTTCGCGTTGGACACAGAAACTTTCCCTCCCCCCGGAGGATGTCGAGAATTATGCATAGTTTGTTAAAGGACACTATAGTTAATCTTATATGACTTTTAAGCGTAGTATTTGCTTGCGCATGCGCGTTAGTGCTGGCCTGACGAACACGTTTTAGATTCGTAACATTCATATAAAACGACCGTTTTGGACCATAGTTTTGGGACTTTATGTTAGTTATGTCTTGTATTAAGATGTCAAATATATTCATATAAACAATCCACACCAACCTATCATGAGTTGCTGCTTCACTGATCAATATTTTTTGCTATATGCAAACGTGTATCTATTTTCCCAGTTTATGTCTCCACCGTTATTGCAAGTTGACTGATTTATCTTTAAACCTGCTTTATTAATGTCATAATCTTACATCATGGCTGTTCATAGTTAGCCTTTATGGTTATTACAGGCAATCGACTGTATGTTAATTTAAATTTAAGCACTTATAAAACTTTCAATAAAGTTCTTCTATATGCAGCGATGGAGGATTGCCGCAGGCTTGACTGGGTTAGGAGGGAAATAATATCTCCCAATTTTGTGGCAGCAGAACTGGAGGGATGTCCGTTGCGCAGGAATTCATTGAGGCTGGTGCCTCGCACTTGAAGGTTTGAACCTGAAAGTGAGACAAGAGATCAGCCAAACGATTGTACGTCCCTGGAATATGTTTGGCTTTAAATAAGATATTGTGTTGCAAGCATACAAGGACAAGCTTACGAACAAATTGCATCAAACTTTTGTCCCTACATGATTGCTTATTGATGACGTAAACCAGAGCCTCATTGTCAGTGAAGAACAAAACACTGCGGTTTGCCATCCCATGACCCTACAAGCATAAACTCAGTACAATCGGATAAAACTCTAGAATTGCAATGTTCCGATGCCGCCATGTATCAGGCCATAAACCATAGCAGTATTCTGAGCCAAATATTGTGCCAAAACCGACACCACCCGCAACACCTGCGAATAAACTTAGTTGCTGAGAATTAGCCCATCGTTCATCAACAAAAAACGACCGGCCATTATAATTGGCAATAAACACGAGCCAAACATTTAAATCCTCTTTTCACTCGTGATTGAGCTTAATGAAGTGATGAGATAAACGGATGCCGGTGGGAGAGGTCAATTAAGCGATGCAAAAATGCCCGTCCTGGGATGATGACAGAACAGGCGAAATTTAAGAGGCCAATTAAAGATTGCAATTCTCTTAATGTGATATTCTTACGCTGTCGAAATGCGGTGATAAAATCAGTACATTTGCATAATTTATCTAAAGGTAAATGCCAAGGGTTGGAAAAAGTATCAGAACCTGGGAACTTTTTTTGAGTTGAGAGTTTTGCAGAAAATTTTCCAGGAAATATTTCAACATTTTGAGATAACTCTGTTTACTCAACTTACAAGTTACAACAATTCTACTTTATTTACACTGTACACGCTAACATCAGCAGCTTTTAAATATTTGACGGAAATTAATTCTTTTACCTACCCCTGCCATCACAATGACTGGTAAAATGGTAAATATATGCTCTGCAAAGTCTCCAATAAAATGCAAATTAAATAGTAAACAAATAAAGGTGATGGAATAAATAAGATGATAGGACACTTAGTTAAGCGTTAGATCCTTACTATGATGTTTGTGATGTTATTCTGAGTGTGTATCCACACCAGGCAAGCTTGAAAAATATGCCTGGCCACGGTGGGAATCGAACCTACGACCTTTGGAATACTAGCCCAATGCTCTGCCAGCTGAGCTATGCAGCCAGATCGGTGTTCAAGTATGTGATATTTCGGAACTGAGTTTAGTTCCTTCGACATCAATGTAATCTATGCATTCGTTTTGTTATTTTTGTAATTGTAATATTACAAATTTTACACAAAATTTCTAGCCTTTGACCCAGGTTCCCAGAAAGGGAAAAAATTTTTCCACCCCTGGTAAATGCACCTCAAGTTTTATGGTATCTAACTCAATACCCACAAAAGACAACGTCATTGACGGACTGCACATGTCTTTATGCATGTCGGGGCCATAGGTAACCCAATGAAAGTGCAAAAATTGAGAAATCAATGTAACTGAGTCAAGCAGGAATCATAGGATGCATCTACCAGCAAAACGTCAAGCAAATGTAGAATAGCTTGTATACTAAGTTTTTGTTTAGCAATCCATTGAATGGCAGTACTAAAAGTTTTACACGAACTCACTGTGCCCATAGGTAGGCAATGGTCATAATAATACTTGCCGTGCCATTTCATTCCAAGTAAACAATGGTCTTCTGGGCGAATTGGAATAATACAAATGCATTTTTAATGTCAGTTTTCACAAGAAAACAACCTTTCCCAGCAGCCTTTATTAAACAAATAGCATCAGCCACTGTGGCGTAATGGACACTCGTATTGTCAGGTGTCATGCATCATTGACTGACGATCCGCAAGGAAAAGATAAATGGTGAATCAGACGAAACTTGCCAGGAGACTTTTTCGGTACAATACCAAGGGGAGAAACTTGAAAGGGATGAAATGGCGCTGCAATAAAAGGTCCGGCCAGTCTACCAGCAGCTAATTCCTTAGATAATTTTTGATCAACTGCACTTTGATTATTTAACACAGAAGGCAAGTTCTTGCCTTCATTAAGATTTATAGTGCCGTGAAAATGTAAAGAAAAACCGGTAGTAAAACCTGAAATAAGTGTTGCAGTATCCTGTGAAGTATAACCTTGTAACAAATATCTAAGATGATTTAGTTTTATTTGCATTAGAAGCGATATTGTGCTGATTTGACCTGGTAGTTCGAAATTGCTTTTTCTTTGAAAGGCCATGAAAATTACATCCCAATGCAGGGTGCGGGCCTCCACATTTAAAGCAGCTATATTTAAATTTGCAGCCGGAACATTCGTCACCTTTGTGAAATTTGAAACAATGACCGTGTGGTACGTTTAAAAATGGTGTAGCCCAGCGAGCTGCATTGGCTGGCTGGTTTATTGGGAGAGTATTCCCAGTGCACGTTACCCCAAGACAGCCCACTGCATTCTGTTTGTCGCAAAAAACGAACGTTTTTGTCATAAAAATGCCAATTGTGGCCTCGATCCGCCAGGTCCTGCACAATATCGCCATACTTCATCAACGCAGGTGATTCATGAGGATATTTTTGGGTATAAACCCTGACAAAAATGCGAAATGCGCTCATAGCCACCTTTTGTGGTTTAGTGACCGGATCAAGTGAAAGTGATGAAGCAAGACCATCACTAGAAGGCGTGACGCTAAGTTGAAACTTATTATCCATCACTGGATTGCTGATTGGGCACAGAAGTTGTGGCTGTGCGTTTCGAACGTGTGTTGTGGTTGTGAAAGAAATGACTTTAAAAACTATTAGAACAGAGCCATGCTAAAGATTTAGTCGCATGCATATGAGAATCAATAAATCGTAAAAGTTTAAATTGGTTGGATCAAGCCTGGCCACACGAAGGTGACCGCACCACTGAGCCTAAATTTTGTACTTAAAGCAAAAGACATATGACAAATTGGTCAAATATTAACACATATAGATACAGTGTGGGCGAAGCCTCAACTAAAATCGCAGCGAAGTGCGATTGGTGACAACATATGGACTGAGAGCGAAGCCTCAAATAAAATCACAGCGAAGTGTGATTGATAATAACATAATTGGAATCCTAACTTTTGCGTTAAACTCAGGGGAGGAGGCTCGATCAGATACCAAGCAAACCCCTATAACTCGGACAGAAGTTACCCCAAGCAATAAATGAACCAAGTCATCTATTTTGGAACCTACAGTTTCGGGTTTCATTAAAGGCAAATCATTGGTCCCAACATCTAAAATCACTATGTTGGGTTGGAACTTCTGAACGTATCCAAGATCGTATTTCACGAGCTTGTCCACCGTCCGTCCCCCAATACCATGTAGTTTAAGGTTACTCCACATGATGGAAACCCATTTCACCAAAATGCTCACCGTGCGCTCAATTTTCAAGTTTTCCTCTTCACATTTTGCATGCATAATGATAAATCATTGCTGTAGCTAACGATTTGCCAAAAATTCTGCATCTTTAAAAACTGTACTTGCTACGGGTTGCTTTTGAATATATGATGGCCTTTGCACCAAGAGATTAGAACGCTTCTTATTTAACTCAAAGGCTTCCGAAACATAATATTTCCCATCTCAAATGATCAAAGAACAAAACCGTGTTCGCGTTTTTTGACAGGTATTGTATTTGCTTTGATATAAAGCATACAAGTTGACTCATCTGTTTTTTGACAGGTATTGTATTTGCTTTGATATAAAGCATACAAGTTGACTCATCTAAATTTTGGGAACTTGAAAAGTATGGCACTAAATAAAAAACACGAACACGGTTTTGCTCCTGCACCATTGTTCGACATTGTGGCAAAGTTTGGAGGGAATCGGATAAAACATGCGCATTTCTAAACTATTTTTGTGGGGACAATCTAAGAATATTTCAATCTCCGTAAAAAACGATATTCGATTTGGCGGGGTTTTTCCGCTCTCTGTTATCACCTCGAACTGTAATCGGATTAAAATTAGTAAAGTGTGTTTTCGCAAGGGTTTTAGGTGTCATTCACTCATCAGTTTATCACAAGCCGTACATGCGAGAAACCACACAAAAAACTTGCTCATATGCCGGCAAAACGCAAATGTAAAAAGGGGATAGCAAAACAGACAGATCTAAATCGGCTAAGCAAAAATGCAGTAGAAGATCTGTCATGCACCACGAAGACACAAAGGAGGTTGAAGGTCACACATCCGGTATCGAGTATCATATCTATCCACATATTGTCAATTACAATTATAACTTTCGCGGCAAAAGAATCAGTGGTTATAACATTTTTTGCTGTATTTCGGACGCATTTTAATATTTTTGAAAAAAAACAACTTGCGGCAATCGAGAGATATCCAGCCCCTGAATATAAATCAATAAAAATGTAGAAAATGATGAAATCAGCGTTTTCATCATATAATGTAACCTTAATGGAGACATCAGGTAAATTAAAATTTAAGGCAGCCCGCATATCAAATTGAGTCGTCAAATCCCGATGCAGGTGCCTGACAAAAGAATGACCAAAAACAAGAACTTTGGGGCGAGACAAAGCCATAACAAATAAAAATTGACTCTTATCATCACTTTAAATGAAAGATATACTAACCTGACAAAGTACGCAGGAAGAAGTCGAAGAATAAGTTCAAGTTTGTCGCTCTGATACAAGTCGTGTGGACTTATGAAATTACTTGTGCTATATCTTCGTTTACATGCCAAGAACCTGACCATGATCTTGGCACTGTTACATAGTTTTAGGCACTGAAATTTCCTGCCTCTTCAACCGGCGCGCCATAGATTAAGATAAAGCCACTATTTAGTTTATTGTACGATCATCCAGATTAAATTTTTTTAATACTTTAAAAAAATTTAATCTGGATGATCGTACAATAAACTAAATTAATGGAAAAACCCGGATTCAGGCCCTTGAGTGAATAAAGCTATTATGTTATCTAATTGTGTTAATCCAGGCATGACATAAAAATCCATATTTCCTGGGAAAGATTTTTATTTATGTCAAAAGTTTCATTTGAATACGGTGAGTAGTCTTGCATGTGTGTGTCATGCGCTAAAATTGGCGAGTAAGGAGTACCCATAGCCCGAAGCATGTGCAAATCACGCTGCAGATGTAATTTGACCTTTAGAACACGCAATGTTTTGCAGGGACCGCGGAGCAGGGGGGCTGGGGGGATTTAGCCCCCCCCAATAATTTTTCATACATATCTGATTTTAATATAGCGCAGATAGCACTTTTATTTGCGTAGTCCAGAAAAATATTAAATGTCTGATTTGCGTGTTTCAAAATTACAGATGCCATTTCCAACCAGTGAAACATAGTTACAAACAACAGGTCTCAACCTTGATGATGCAATAATGTCAAGAGGTGTTAATTGCATTTGACCACTTATTTAAAATTCAGAGCATATCCTAGCATTATCCAAGGTGTCACACTTGGTTTCAAATAACTGTTGAAATTCCATATCACTTCAGAAACACTGTGAATACACATGTTTTGCTTCGGTTCCAAACAAAATGTTGGCGTTAAAACTGCTAAGCGTCGATCTAACTTACTGTTTGCTTGTTGTTGATTATTCTTTGCCTTTGGAACCTGAATTACCTCCAAACAAAATTCTCACAAAAAGAATGCAGGTTATTGAACACTCAGTTCCTGTTTGTATATATATTTGGAGATACAGAGAAAAGTATCTGAAGCGATGAATTGTTTACAGTTCTGGTCGCCCAGGTTCGTACAATCCTTCGATTATTACCAATCAAGAAGCGCATATGATCTATGGAAATATGGAAGGAACTGGAAGCTCAAAACAGCCAAAGGAGAGGCGAACAACAGTGAAAAAGAAGGCTAAAACCATTTCAGATTATTTTTCAGCTGCGCCAGGTGGTATGTATACATCTTATTTTGACTAAAAATTACTCATATTAAGTGGTACCCAAACATATATATTACTATGGCATACAGTCGGGTATATTGCAATGCGTATACATAACTGCATGCATGCGTTGCGGTTTCATAAACCGGCTTTATCGACACCTTGCTTACAGCATGTTAGTGTCAACGTCATTTGTAAAAACGTGTCAAATCCTATCATTTCAGGAAATGAAAGAACGATTTACTATGATCCTGCACAGGCCTGCGTCTCCCAGTCTGTCGCCCAAATAACTAGAACTCCAACTCGTACAAGTGATGTCTACCAAGGCTACCAAGCCGTGTCCAGTCCACAGGTTTCTCCAGAACACCATCGAGTGCCAACAGTTGTGAGCTCAACTTTGTCCAAAGTGCATGAGCCACAAGCAGTAATACACATCGACCCTTGCAAGACAACAAATATATCATCCTATATGAACCTTCACCAACCAAAAAACTTTGAGTTTCCTAAAAGGAAATTTTCTGGACAGAATTGTTCTTTTTAGGCGGCATGGTTTGATATATTTTCTTGGCTGCACTATGATGAACAGCTTGACTTGGTCCTTTGTTTTTATTGCGCTCAGCAAAACGCTAAGGGAAACTTAAGGTGTGCTAGTAAAAAAAGATCAAAAGTTTATCTCAGATGGGTTTTGTAACTGGAAAAAGTCCCTTGATAAATTCAAGCAACACGAATCTTCAGAATGTCACAAGATGGCGATTGATTATGCAGTTAATTTCCCAACGAACTGTGGCAATGTTATCGATATGACAAATGAACAGAACAAGAAACTAAGACAGACCAATTGCTGCTGCTTATTGAAAATAATTGAAAACTTGCAGTCTTTGTGCCGGCAAGGACAAGCTATACAAGGAAACACTGATACTGAGTCGAACTTTTATCAATTGATGAAACTTTGGGGACGGGACGATCCTGTGTTACTCGAGTTGCTTAAGAAACGAAGCAGTGATAAATATACGAGCCATGATATACAAAATGAAATCATTGAAATTATGGCACATGAGGTTCAACAGGACCTCATAAAGGATATTGGAACAGGATTCTTTTCCATAATAGCTGACGAATACACAGATATTGGTAATAAGGAGCAACTAACTTTATGTTTTCAGTGGGTTGATGGACAACTTGATGGTCATGAAGACTTTCTTGGATTTTACAATATACCAAACATCGCATCTGAAACCATTGTCCAGGCAATCAAAGATAGCCTCATTCGACTGCAGTTGTCTTTGTCCCAGTGCAGGGGGCAGTGCTACGATGGTGCCAGCAACATGCTTGGTAAAAAATCTGGTGTGGCAAAACAAATTCAGGAGTGTGAAGCAAAGGCTCTTCCCACACATTGTCACGGTTACTCCCTGAGCTTAGGTGTAAAAGATGCAACAAATAATTGTCATCTCTTATCTAACACCATGAATACGAATGAGATTGTTAAACTCGTAAAGTATTCTCCCAAACGAGAAAATTTACTTGGAGAGCTGAAGGAAAACCTTCAATACGAGGACGAGGAGGAAGACGCGGCAGCTGCTGGACTTACAAAATTCAGTATGACTAGGTGGACGGTTCGAGCAATCTGTTTGGAGAGAGTAATTGATAATTATAACGTTATTTTAAAGCTGTGGGACGAGTGCCTCAAGACAAAACTTTAACCAGATATTCGTGGACGAATTATAGGATGTAGCACCCAAATGAAGTCTTTTGACTTCTATTTTGGATTACATCTTGGCGTGACAATTTTTAGGCACACAGACAATTTGTCAGCAACTTTATAAAAGGCGAATATGTCATCAATTTCCGGCCAACATAATACCAAGCTGACAACCGAGGTATTGAAGTGAATACGAAATGAAGAATATTTCAAGTCTTTCTTCCAAACCATCTTGAAAAAGAAAGAGGCCTTGAAAGATATTTCGGAACCCAAAGTACCAAGAAAGAGAAAGGCACCTGCAAGATATGAAGTGGGAAGAGAACCTTGGTACACTGAAACGTCGGAAGATTTGTACAGAAAAATCTATTATGAAGCTCTTGATCTGATTGTATCGGCCATCAATGAACGTTTTGACCAGCCCAGTTTTAAAGCTTATGCGAAATTAGAAGCACTTCTTCTAAAATCTTTGAAATCAGAAGACATTTCTTATGAAATGGCCTGTGTAAAGGAGGTTTACCATCAGGATATAAAAGTAGAGTTTCTTATCCCACAACTGGAAATTTTCAAAGTATTGATGAAGGAGAGAAAACTAGAATATTTTGCTGAGGTCTTAGATGCTGTGAAAAATTTGGATTACAATACCCAGCAAATGATCAGTGAAGTAATCACCATCTGTAAACTTCTATTGGTTAATCCAGCAACCAGTGCAACTGGTGAAAGATAATTTTCAACCGCATGACGAATAAAAACATGGCTTAGAGCAAATATGTCACAGAAGAGATTCAGTCATCTGGCGATATTAAATACCCACAAAATACGAAGTGATAATATACGGTTAGTGGATGTATCCAATGTATTTGTGTCCAAGAATGACAACAGAAAACATAACTTTGGTTCATTTACGGAGCAGGATCTCTGTTACAATCTCAACAATAATCTTTAATTAAAGAAATCCAGTAGAATTAGTCAGACTTTTGGACTATAATTCCTTTGGACTATCATAGACTTTTTAAAATATGTTATGTTATTCCTTGCACATAATTTTGTAGATTAGTTCAGTCTAAATTAGTATGCTGGACCGTTGTTTGTTTCCGTTTATTATTTTCTTGTTATGTATTAGTAGGCTCGCACTTTCCAGAAAAAAACATTTCTGAGAAAAGTAAAGACGATAAGTATGGAAAATGCAATTTAAATTACGCTTAAATAAGGCATTAAATTTCGAAGAAAAAATTTTCCTTGAAAATAATTTTACTCTTATATAATGATATAATGCCTTGCTTAAGTGTCATTCAAGAAACTTTTTAAGAGAAACTAGCAGGTTTTATTGCATTTATGGGGCTCTGATAGGTCTCAGATTTCAAAATTTCAAACAACATGCTCCCCCGGACACCCCCAGAAGGCTCACGCCTTCGGCATTCGTTATCCCCCCAATGAAAAAAATAACTATGCGGTCGCTGTATTGGCAAATGCTAGCCTGCGAAGCAGGCTCTCAGTGGGCTAGCCTGCACGAAACCCCATGCTTTCCCATTCCCGCCTGCGGGTTATGCCCACTTTCAAGTGATGTCAAAATTGGCCAATCACAGACATTGTTTATGTTTGCAAATTTGCTTGTTGGAATTATAAAATATATAATCGATTGCTCTGCTAAGTGCTCACGTTTGCAAATTTTATACTAATTGTCAAAATGAAATAATATATTAAAATATGGATGTCGGATAAAGAAAACATAAATCCCCAAAGGGGACGTCCGAAATCGGAATCTTATCAAAACGAATGTTTCGAGTGTGTAAGACGTCTTTACATTTAACGTATGGAACACAATTGTCTTTCAAATCCTACACAAACTTATTTAAACCAAGTAAAAGAAAGGAAAGTTTTGGGGAGGTGATCGCGGAAAGATTGAAATCTGTTGGAATAAACATAGAACAGTCTCCATCAGCGTCACAAGTAGCTTGCAGCCTGTGTGCAAGAAAACTGCAAAACCTGGTTAGTACATATAAATTAGTTTCGACAGCAGTCAACCATGATGTGCAGGCTACATTTTCAAGAGATTCAGGAAAGAGAAAGGTGTCCGAAGCCATAAGACCAAATAGAGCAAGTCCTGTTCACAAACATCCATGGCAATTCTCTCCAAATACAAAATCATCAAGAAGAAAAAGTCTATTTGTTGTCAGTGCAAACGAACACGATCGTAAAAGAGACGCGGATAAGCAATCCAATGAAGACACACTTTTATCGAAACTGAATATCGACGATTTGGACACAAGTAAGAATTCTCAATTAAAAGTAGTTATCGCCTATCCTTCAGGACATGTAGTTGTAAAGAGTAACTTTGACCCAGAAGTGAAATTGCTACTCATCAATATTTGTCTTTCCCATTGGAGTACAGCTGTAGATAAGCTGTTTCGTCATGATGAATTGTTACGAGAAGTGTTTGAACAAAACGTGAATTTATGTGTTACAGTAATTTTGATAGTTGTCTAAAATTTACAACACCAGACCAGCTCGCAGCCTACTCAAACAAGGTCCTCTGCAAGGAAGTGTCAATGGAATGTCCCATATATAATGCTGTAGTCACATGCGCTTGCAAAGCATCTTCGAGTTGCAATGAAATTGCGACAACGAATGCAATTGCTCTGCCTACATCAGCTATTGCAAAGGTTGTTAACCCGACGATGTCAGCAGTTGCCTATAGAATTTCCACAGTTTTATTTCACAGTGGAATTAGTCATGTGGATGTACAACATTTGAATCGGTTGGGAATTTGCATGTCTTCCGATAGCGTCATAAATCTGCACAAGAGAATGGGTGAAAACTTTGATTATGCAGCCAAAAAATGGAAAAAGGAGATAGAAGAGAACAATTCTACATTGCTTTTTGTAAGGGAAATAGAGGGAAAGATGTTAAACCGTAGCAATGATATGCATTTGGACACAACTCTAAACCTGGATGAGGATTCTTTAAAAGCGTTAAAGTACTGTACTCCAGAAGTGTATGACAGGACATTACCATTGCTGGAATCTGAAAGACAACGCTTGGGTGAAGACACATTGAATGAATCATGTTTTAATGGCAGTGAAAGCAAAATTGCAAAATGCAAAACTTCCAATATACAAGTAAGTTTATATCCTAATGTAAATCACAGTCACCATTAGGTAACAGGGAGTTTTAAAAAATGACAAAGGAAAGTCCTACACCCCTAATTTTTGCCAGAGTGCTCAAACATTGCAAAGTCACTAATTGACACAAAATTATTTTATTGTATTCACCCTTTAAGTGCTATGTGCCCTGACACGCCCTAATTTACTTTTTTACTCTGTCTAATTCCAGACGATCTTACTTGTCAGGGAGAGAGTGCCACTCAATTGGCTGAAACTCCAGCTTGTTTTCTCCTTTTCGAGATGCCCTGTATCCGAGTGTGGGAATAAATAAACAGGTTTAAAGGTTTTGCAACTCATTAATAATATGCCCTCCTTATCTGCACCCTAATTGGGCATACACAATTTGTAATGTTGAACTGAATTATTTATTTTGTTAAGAATTGTATCAGACAACATCGATCATGAAGTTTATGCATGAATTCAGACTAAAGATCATAATAACCTATCAATTCATTGGACACATCAGTATGCTGTACGAGATAAAGTTGTTAATCCTACCCTGGAAACTTCATCACCACAAGTAGACCCTGATGATCTTCAACTGTCAGCTATTTTGCCTGATAGAGGTGTCCAGCAGAATATGGTTCACCAATGGGCAGTTTTTGTTAGTAGAATAGTGACAAAGTATATCCCCGCTTTCCAGAACTTTCAAAAGGATGTCATCTGGCACATTCCACATGAATTCTCAAATGAAATGTCTGTAAAATCTGACATGGTAAGAGGTCTTAAGGAATCAATGTGAAAATCAATGAGAATAATGCACAGTTGAATATATCCTAACCTTTTAACTCCCCGGGAATCTACTAAAAATTCATGAAAACTTCTGCTCTCCTAATTTTTATTAAATTCTCCCAATTTTTTTTAGAATATTCAGGAAATATCGTCTTTACCTTTTTTATTAAGTTACTTTATAAATGACAACTTATAGGATCATACAACAACTTATACCCAAAATGCAGGAAAATTGCCATTTCAGATGACTCAATTTATATTATTTTTTCCTATAAGAATATATTTCAAGTCACTTAAGTTAACAATCTCCCTAAACTTTTACCTCAAGTGGTCTTACACGATACATTATGTGACACAAAGCTTATATATTAGGCATTTGGAATCGGCAACCCATACATAATCTTATCACCAATCATATTTATTAATATGATGCATCTTACTTGAACATTTATAACCCGGCCACTGTCTGGTATACATGTATTAACCCAGCCATTAACCCATTTAGCCACAATGCGCCCCACTGTGCACCCTACTCATATTTTTTTTATTTGTCTAACAGCAGACAATTTAATTTACTCATCAATGGGGAAGCTCTGTAGCTTAATGGGTTAATTAACAAATAAACAGACAATGTCTCTAGTTAACCTATTGATGCACAATTCACCCCACTTATATTTTTTTCTTGTCTAACGCCAGACGATTTTACTCGTCAATGGGGATGCTCTGCAACTTAATGGATCAAACTGCAGTGTGCCATAATGCAGTCTACTTTATTATTTCACTCTATCTAACGCTGCACAATTTTAATCCTCAAGGGGCCAAGAACTAAATGGGTTAATGAATATATGCTTTGTTTTATATCCTATAGTGTTCCCTTGGTATGGAATTTCATAACCCTAATGTGGCAGCAGAAATGGCCCAGATCTTAAAAAGTTACCAGGCAAATTATGTTCCATGCCTTAATTGGGATGACGAACAAATATTCCTTTCCACAGTAGCAGTACATGGTGACCAATTGTTTGAGGAATGTGGATGCAATGTTAAGTGGACATTCAGAGATGGGGGAGAGTGAATATGATAGATTAGAAGGACTCCTTTCAGAGCATGCAAAAGTAACGCTGTACAAGGTTGGTGATGTTGAAGTTTTTGTGGCTTACTAGAATGTTCCACTGATTCAAGAATGCATGCAGGACAGGGGCGTAGGAAGCTTCTAAAAGTTGGGGGCCCAGGCTTTGAGGGGTGGGGGGGGAGGTCTCAAAATTTTTTTCCGTACATACCAAAAACAATTTTCCGGATATACCACATTTTTTCCTAAATATGAAAAAAATTTTCCCGATATACCAAAAAATTTTCCGGACACATCATATTTTCCCAGAAATGAAAAAATTTTCCCAAAAATAACATAAATTCAGGTATTCAAAAGGCAATCCTTAAGACATTTTTCACACAAGAAAAGGGCTCTTTGCTCCCGGAAAAAGGGCAATTGGCAAAACTTGGCCCCCCCCGGTTCCTACGCCCCTGATGCAGGAAGTTGACATTTAGAGTGTATAATGTTTACGAATTGTTCAATATGGTAGCTAATTCTTCATTACCGCATGTCCAACTTTCAAATGTATTCAATTTAATTGGCAATTAAGGTATCTAAAACGAGAACAACTATCTTTACAGTGAAGCAATGCTCTAGTAATAATGAGTCAAACGTAAAAATTCAGTATTTAAACCCATTGACTGAAATACATGTAACCTGGTGTTACTCCCATTAGATAGAGTAATTAATCATAAATTTCACTCTGCGTTTGTGGACAGAATTCGATATGTTTACAAAAGAAGAATCTGCTGGCAAGATTGGTACCAGTAGAGCCAGTATGAATAGGTGTGGCAAGACCAATGCAGCAAAAGGAGTCCATCGTCATTACAATGAATATAAGGATTTTCACAGTAGAGAGATTGAGGCACATGTTTGTGCCTCCTTCATGGATATGTGCGAGATGGTAAAGATTGAAGGTAAACAATGTAATGTGGAGCAATATAGTTTCAATTCTTTTTTCTAACACCAGGTGATTGTACTTGTCGCCAAAATAATTTTTCCGGAAAATTTTTTTCGGTACTAGTTGGGAACAATCACAAAAAGTCGGGCAATTTTCTTTCCGCCCCCCTAAATTTTTCCTTCCGGTACGCCCATGAGAAAAAGTTCCCATGTCGTTCACGTGAATGTAACAACACATACACAATACATTCAAGGAGAGTCAGGTGTGTATTTTCAAACAATAATTTTTTATTTACTGATTCGCCCAAGATGTTGAAATTACACATAAAAGAAATAAACTATTTACAAGAGATGGGCTAGAAGCCTACTAGAAACCATATGGCTTTTGTTTTAGGCCGCTAGGTTATAAATTTAAACTAATTAGCAATGAAAATGATATGCAGCATCAGTTCAAGTACTTTTAAGAGAAAGGAAAAAGAATAGTTAAATATTATATGATATTAAGATACATTTACACAATTCAATTTTTGATTTATAGTTTTCCTATACTTACAGGAATATGTTATTCTATTAAATATTATTATTCAGTCATGTTATGAATCATTTCAACCCTTTGTGGCGATGTGCTCAGATGTGCCATACAAATATATTATTTCACTCTGTCTAATACCAGACAATTTTAATAGTGAAGAGGATAGTGTTGCCACTCAATGGGTTTAACAGAGCACAAAACGGACTGCAGATCTTGGACGTGGTAGTGGGTGGCAGCATCCCCCTTTAACTTTTGCCAATACTATATTCCCCTTATTACGTTTTCGTTATGCTTTGCATTGTGGTTATAGTGGTATCACTGATATTCAAGATGGCTTATTTTTTGTCCTGACTCGGGTCTTGCATGTGCATGATAGCCAACAGCAAAATATTCGCAAAAACATTCAATATTTTAATTTGAGGCCGCTATCTTTATCAGTGATACCACTATAACCACAATGCAAAGCACTACGAAAATGTAATAAGGGGAATTATCAATTGAAAGAAAAATTCCATCGATGTATATGGTTAAAATAATGTGATCGTAATAGGGTGTGCTCACTTGTGTTTCCCTCAACCCCCTCTTTCCAAACACATTTTGCAATCACTGTATGAACTATAGTACTATATGTTATTATTCTTGTTTTTTAGGCATGAAGTAACGAATCATGATTTAAAAAATGGAGGTTTATGTAGAAGATGAAATGGATAAGTTTGGTTACTATTATTGCCAGTTTCCTTCCTGTGGACTAGTGTTTAGTACAAAGCAAACACAAAAAAGGTACTGGATTCTGTAACAGCTACATTTGGTATGCGTAATTAAACAATTAATAGGTGTAATGCACCAGAATGCTCCCTACTTTATTATTTTACTTGTCAAGAGGAGGTAATTGCCTATTAAGACCTATTGAGTCACATTGCACCATACTTTATTATTTTAATGCTATTGTGCAGTTTATTTAACTCCAGTTATACATATTTTAATAGACATGAAAGGCAATTTCATCCAAATGGTAATTTTGATGCACCACCAATTGAGCAAGAGATTACCACGAGGTTTGAGGAGGACTTTATGTTCAATTATCACCAAGTCAAATTGATGTTTGGTCTCATTCTTATGGCATTTGAAGATGCTGTAAAAGAAGGCGATGGGCAGCAGTTGTTTGAAATATACAAGCTATTTCTACTCTTATACAAAGCTAATGGACACACAAAGTATGCATATGCTACCCTCCTGTATCTTGATAAGATATGTTCAATTTTTTCTGAGTATGAGGCAAACAGATTAAAGTGGAACTGGTTTTATAATAATCATGGAGGCAAAGGAAAGGATATTCCCCTTGACCTTAAAAAAGAGCATCAAAACAAGCAGCTGAAGAAAATGTGGAGGGCCCTAGGACCAAACCTGAATGAGAAAAATGCAGCTCGTTTGGCTGGAACACTAGATTCAGTCGAGTGTATCATGCAGTCTGTTGACAAGGATTGTAAAGTAATAGAACGGAAATCCCATCGTGCAGTGCCAAAGAAGGAACAGGCTGTTTACCAGATTGTTAAAGACTCGACTATTAAAAAAGTGTTTACCAACACACCAGGAAGAGAAGGTCATCCATCCTTTTCCAATTTCAGGTCAAACCTTTTGCCATGCATGGACTACAGAGATTTACATAGATGGATGAGGGATAACATCAGCAACTGGAAGTCAATTTATCTAGCTAACTTAGACAGCTAATTTGTTACAGCTGCTAATTACTGCTAACATTTTATGCATAATTTTATGTTCCAGGAAAGATATACACTCTCCTCCTGTATATAATATTTGTCTGATTATTTTCAAATGTGCTACTGCACATTAGCACATTAGCACTCTAATTTCCTATGTGGGGGAGGTGCATGTGGATGCTTTCTACATTTACAATTAATGGATTTTGTTTTCATTAAAATTGTGTTAAATGCATTATACATGATAATATGATAAGGATAAAAGGAAATGGACACTAAGTGAACTGTATTTAGGTGCACAAAATATTTTTCTAATGACTTAACACTAGTCGTAGAGGACGCACAGTTTTGTTCACTTAAATTGGATAAGAATAGCTTACCAATTATACCTGTTGACTTGATAGCTTGATGGGTAGAGTGGCTGTCTAGATACTTGAAAAAGTGTAATGTAAAAAATTGTTTATATTAATTATTCTTGTAAAGAATTATTGCAACTCGTTATTAATCATTTGAGTGGCAGCACTCTCCCATTGAAAGGTAAATCATCTGGGGTTAGACAGAGGGCACATTAGGGGGCAGTGCTGATTGAAGGGTTAATGAATTAGCAATATGTATATAAAACTATATGAAATTGGTAGCAAAAAAACGAATAAAGTATTTGAGATTATTGAAAATCTTAATTAAACAACCAAAATTTTCCATTTGGTTTTACCATACAGTAATGTACTTACAGTAGAAGACATAAGGCGTAAAAAAACCCCTGTGGTTCTGGTTCCCGACCGACCCTTTCTGCCGACCCTATTATTTTTTCAACGCGAATGACCGTGCGACCCAATTTTTTCTCCAGGTGGTTGTGGGCTGCTCGTACAGTGTGCCAAAATTGGCATCTGTTGTCACACTAATTATTGAACCAAATTGCCTAAATTCGTCCATAGGAAATTTGCATCTCTAGTTAATAGAGACCTTAAGATCGACAACTGCGGCAGAGAGGACGGGGCACCAGAAGTAGTTTTTTCACCTTTTGCTGTTATGCGCATGCGCTACTCCCCGTCGTCTGCCGTGGAATACGTCTGACTAGCTGGTTTGCCGTCCTGGAGAAAACGTGAGTTTCTTTTGATATTTTCTACTCTACTGTGCTTGATATACAGATAAAACTTCTTTCAGGAGAATAAATAAAGCTTATTTAAAGATGAGAGAAAACCTGGACTCGTTTATATTAAAAAAATATGTTAATTTCGACATTTTTAAAATAGGTACCAAAATCCAATATGTCGGTCGAAGGACTCGAAGTGCTGCAAGGGCAAGGGAAACATGCTCAGTAAGTGCCTGATTGAGTATATTCTTTAATTTTTTTATTTTTATTACTCACAAAGTGTTGTGCATGAATACATTTTGTGCAGAACAAACGAATTGTAATCACGAAATATGTATTTTGTCATTTGTTGACTGTTGTTGTTTGTGTCAACGCTAGTTGTACTTTAAAGAAGAAGGCTATTTAATGGTATAACAGTCACCTGCTTGCAACGAGGCATCATAAGCTATAAAGAGTTCTTGTCAGTTTAACATTTTATTATTATATGGTTATTTATGTATATTTGTATTTATAAAGATTTATAAGTCAACTTCATAGCTATACCTATTGCATTATTTACTGTTTGCTGGCATATACAATTTTTTTTGTTCTCAATTGTATCTCAACAATAACAAAGCTATCTTGGGAGCGTTTTGAAAACTTTTACATGTAAGCAATATGTAAACAAGGCAAGGGTGTCTATACACTTTTGAACTTGACATTTTTGTTATTAACTTTATTATATTTTAGGAATGCAATGGTTTGGACCGATTACCATGACATATTATTATGCAGAGAAATTATGGTTAAAAATCCATTTCAATTTAAGAAAAGTTCAACTCAACGTGGTCATATATGGTTAGAAATTGCAACAAACCTGGCATGTATCAAAGAACCAAAGTTCAAAACTGATTTGGAACAACGTGCAGTTCGAGATCGGTACAACCTTTTGTAGAGTAAGCTTAGAAAAAAGTTAAGTAGTGACAAAAAAGCTTCTGGAATAGATACTGACATGTCCGAAGTTGAGGATATGATTGAAGAGCTTATTCAGATTGAAGATGATTCAACAGAACAACAACGGTTGAACGATGAAGAACACAAAAAGAAAGCAGATACAGATAAGGAAAATGCAAATAATATACGCGTGCAAGCTATGTAAAAACTAGGAGAGACCAAACGACGGAAAGAAAACACAGGTCAAGAGCAGAAAATTACTAAAAGGAAAAGGTCTAATGGGAGTGAGACCCTACAGTACCTGCGTGAAAAAAATGAGTTGATGGCTAAGTTTAGAATGGAGGACAGGGCTTTCGAAGAACAGAAGCAAAAGGAAGAAAGAAACAAACATGAGGAGTTCATGAAAATGGCCATGCAACAGCAATTTCAAGCTATGATTATGCAACAACAGCAGCAACAAAATCAACTTATGATGGCTGTTATTTCAAAACTTGGGTCTAAATGATACTTTCTAAATGTCACTTTGGTGGTATCTCATGTGTTGTTTTTAAGTACATTTACTTTAAAACTCCATTAGTTTTGTTTTAAGTTATGTTTGTTGCATTTGCTGAACACTATTTACTGTTATAAACAGCAAGTTTCTCAGGTTTTTCATGCTCTATAAACACAGTAGCATTTGCCATTAATTTCTAGTTGGTTAACTAGGCCTGTGTAATGTAAACACAACATAGCATAGATTGTTTTTATTGTTAATATTGCATTTTCATTTTTGTTAATGATATTCATATAAATATTCTTGTAGAGTTGGAGGCTCAACTCCAAAGAATTTAGATGTTGTGTTACCATACATACATGTCAATGAATTACTAAGGATTGCACTTGTAATGTACACTTTTCCAACAGGACTGAGGGCCACTTTCAATTTTTTCTTGAAATCCATAAATTTGAATCTGTTGTCTATGTCTCCAAATAACCACTCTACAGACACACTTAAAGAGCTCATGGATTTGTTAAAGTCTTGCATGTCAACTGCAAGCACTGCACCCCTAAAAGGGGCCTGGAGGTGAACTCGTCGAGGGATAGGCTGGGTCCCCATAAATGCACATTGGTTGCCCTTCCTCTGAGAAGGCAAATCTTTCCAGGTCAGCAAGAAGGCCAGACTCCGCAAGCATAGATGCATCATGCCTCTTTCCCTCTAAAACCATATAAAAAATCCAGCATCAAATGGTGAACTAAAAATTTCATATGTGTATGCAATTAATATATCAAATACATCAATATTAAAAGACAGAGATGAATGTCTGGGGTTGTGAAAATTGGCATGACCCAAATGTCAAATAGTTTGCTTACTTTCAGGAGTGTGAGAGCTCTATTATGGATTACATAAAGGTACATATAAAACATTTTGGCTAATTGTAGGACATTTCACTTCATATGATGCACATTTGCAGTAGAAAATATACAAAAATATAAAGAAAAACCTATTCTTCATACCTACAGGTCTGTACAAATGACCAATCAATCCATTCGGCAATGAAACTGACTGAAACTTAATGGCGTGAACACGTTTGTGTCCATTATACACTGATCTCTGCAACTTTTTGGGACGACAAATAGGTCTTACAGTTCCATCCACAAAACCAAAACAGTTATCTAGAGCTGCCCCTTTAGCGTGGATTGCATCTGCATATTTTTGAAGATTTCTGGGACTGAGAATTGAATGCTGGTTCCATCTGGTAACTAAATGACCATGTTCGTTGTAAATAAAATCATCTACTTCATTATGAATCATACTCAATACGGGAGGTGGTTTTCCAAACCGGTATATAAGATCAGAATAGCGACATGGATATGCCAGTCGTTTCAAGCATATACACAAGCCCTCGATGCCACTACATACTGATCCTTGTGGGCAGACAAATTTTGGCGGAAGATTTAATAATTGCCAAGCATTTCTATATCGCTTTTCCTGCATCGAAATTCAGCCATGCATTCAAAGTCATCCATCTCATTGAAGTTAAATTCACCGACATGTTTATAAGAAAACTCTGGGTTTTTAGAGAAGTATTGCTCATGGAGAAGTAAAAATTCATCTTCATCGATTACGCCTTCATCAAAACTTTCCAGTAGAAGCCCTCGAGTGTGTTTAAAAGATGCCATTGAATTAGTTGGTCTCACGTTCTGTAATCTTTGTTTTGCAATATCTTAAGGCTTCAAATTTGGCGCAAGAACCGTAGTCTCGTTCCAGTCCTTGGACTTAGAATGCCGTCGTCGTCATCTGCCGCCGTCCTCGATCTTAAGGTCTCTAATATTGATGTCGGGACTCTACTGCAAATCGCCCAGCAAAAAATCGCCAAAACCATGAAAAAAATATTCAAAAAAAAATTTATTTCCAAAATTTATTTCCTTTTATGCAGTTCAAAATCATTGTTTTTAGTATATAACTGTACCTAGTTCAAAATCTTTATTTCAATCACACTACTGTAATTTATCCCAATGCAAAATATTTTTATTGCAGTGCACACCCCACTACACCCCCCAGAAAATTCGTCCATTGCATTTATCAATATAGACTGTACAAGTATATTACATGGAACAAAAACTGTCAAACATGTGGAAGATCATCATCATTGTCTGAGGACAATTCATTATGTACATTTACATCCTTCAGTGCTTCATCCAATTCCCACAAATATGTTTCCTTGCTTACCTTGCTTTGGCTTCCTATTAGCAGTTCCATTGTGTAATCAAAGTTTGGGATGTCCAAAAAAAATTTCTTGAATAACCTCCAGTACTTTGATAGCATTTTCAAATGCGAATACAGGGCAAATATCAAGTATGTCACCTATGGTAAATATTCTGGAACAGTTCTTGACTACATCATCCACTAAATGAGGTGAAAAACAGTGTCCTGAAAAATTGTCCAATAAATGACTGCCTTGTGTGAGAGAATGCTTGATTTCATCAAGTGCTCCTTTAAGATCTGACATATCTTCATTACTTACAGGTCTGGCACTTTGTACAGTTCAGATAACAGGGGGGCATCTCTCTCAAATTCGGGGGAAATAAATAGTCATTGTTCTTCCTGGCAATTACGTAATGCTAAACAGTTCTTACAACATAAATGTGGTTGTTGCAAAGGCTGTATTCTATCGTTGAGAACTTTGTAGGCAGCAACACACAAACAACTTTCTGTCTTTACACAGTGTCTTTCACAGTATGAGAGTTGCTGGCCATGATAAATAATTCTGGCATGGCTTTGTAGTCCATCTCTGCCAGCTCTACCAATTTCTTGATGCTGTTCAAGAATATTTCTTGCTGGTCCAAAGTTTATGATATATCTTATGCTGGGAAAATTTACTCCCATACTGAGGGCTGATGATGCAACAACAACTCTTATTTTACCAGAGGTAACCTTTAGTGAATCCAGTACACATTTTTTATTCCGTTCCCACGAGTTCGAGTGGTATATGCCAACCAAACAGTTTCCCTGCACCTTGGGCTGTTGTGGAGCGTATGCTGCTTTGTCAAGCTTTAGCATTAAATAATTCACTACACACCCAATGTCATTCAATGTATTACAGAATCAGCCTCGTACCCAGGTGCAAATAACGTACTAAAAATAGCAACACTACAGTGTTTTTATATAGATCAGTGGCTAAGATGAGCAAGCACGCGGGGGTGCTAGGTCAGGACACGACGGGATTCTGCAGCACCTGGCAGAATATGTAAATATGACTCTTCAGAAATACGATATCTGAAGAGTCGAACCATTCAGCTTTTTACTCATGCCTTTTCAATTATTTTTGGCGTTTTTGGTGCTGAATATTATATTTACATGTGCTTATGGATAACCTGGAACAATCGCTGAAGGAATTATCAAGGAATTATCAAGAAATGAATGTTAGAGGTGAGTGTTTGTATTGGTTTGCCTTGAGATTTCATTATTCTCTGTATATTATGCGTGCATCATTGTATAAATCTTGGTCAAGATGACTACAAGAAATAGGTTTAATATTTTAAAAGAATTTGTAAGCTCCCCACAAAAGGAGAAAGAATAATTTAACCTTGAATAATTTAACACCAGAATCAAAAGCCCATGTCGAGTTCCAGCCAAAGAGATTTGCTGATCAAATGTCTTTATACAATACAATTCTAAAAGTTGTAAATACTTGAATAGTTTATTTTCAGCAAACAATCACTGAATTGATACAGAGCCCAGTAGTGCTGTCACTACTATGACTACTGCTTGATACATGTATATTAAATTTGCCATGAAGTGATTTGAATATTTTTGTTTTTCAGTGTATTGTGTGCAGTTTGACATTTGTCACCAATGTTCTTGAATTCCAAAAGATCTTCAACTACATGTGATATGAATATAGATATAATATTATATTTGCAACCCATGAAATGTATATTTTCTCTGTAGCTGGTACAGTTCAACATAGCACAATTTGATTGAGTAAAAGGCTTTCTGAGGGTGCCTCTGGCAGCCACCTTATCGAGGGTGAGTTGGAGGCCAATCCCAAGCCACCCTGTTAACATTATCTCTATAGAATACTGGAGTTCCTGGAGAAAACCCACAACTTTTGTCAGAGTGTTGACTGCATGACTCTTTTCACATAAGTGTCATTGAAGTGGTCACAATTGAACAAACAATCTCAGAGGTAAAAAGTCCTTGCTCTGACAATTGCACTACCAAAGTCGGTGGTGCAATCAGCACACCACCATAGCCCCAGTAAGGTGCAGTGGAACTTAATGGGCTTAGATGTTAATTTGTGGCAATGTACCTAGCTTGTTGAGAAGTTCAGCTGTGGGTGAGTGCATGGGTCTATAAATAAAAACCCACAAGAGTATTAAATTTGGATAAATATTGCTATAGCTCTCGATTCCTTTGAATGTAAATACTAGTAGTTTATGTTATGAGCAAAATAAATAAAATTCTCAAGACTTTAAATGTTACAGGGGTTGTTGTTTGCATAGCATGTTGATAAGGTATATCTCATTCAGTCAAGTTGTGTAAAACATATGCCCTTTCTAACTTGGCTGAACCAATGGCCATATACAGGATTTAGGAGCAAGCACATAAACAACTGGGATAGGTCTTGTTGTGTTTACATTACAAACCTACACTTGTCCAAGCACTTTACTGGGACCTACCCTGAGTGACCTGAAATGATTTCAGGTGAAGAATTTGGGGTGGCTCACCCTGTAGTATGCACATGTTTGGATTGTTTAATCCCGAGACCAATTTCCATGACAAAAATCATGTGTGTTAAGTGTGTATATGGTAAATGTGTATATGTATGTGTGTGTGTGTATATGTAATGTGTGTATGTTTAATGTTGACACATACAGACATTCCAACTCTCCCGATTTTTCCAGGAGTCTCCTGAAAAGTCGTCTCATCTCCCGGTTTTTAACAAATTCTCCCGATTTTACAAGAATATTACAGAGACAGGAAAAAAATCACAAACCTATTCTTAGCAACATGAAACAGATCTTCCTTGCTTATTTTACTATCAAATACCAGATCAAATGCTTTAATATGGTGATAAGCTTATTTGTAAAATTGTATTAAAACCGATAGAAGCTTTCAAAACAAAACAACGAAGTCATAGTTGAAGTGCATTATTTTTCCGCGCCCGCACAATTTTGCGTCAGCTGACAAATTAGTTTAAGATATATTTTGTTTAAACCTGGTTTAAACTAACTACAGGGGCTCCAGTCTCCAGTGGCTCGAGAATAAAAAATATATGGTGGAAAAAAGACTTCATGAAACTGAATCATCTGAATATGATTCAAATATTGATAGTGAGCGGTCTGTTAGTGATCAAGATCCTGATGATAATGTGGAGAAGACAAGTTGTTCCCATAAAGTAAGCGGCAAAGAACGTAGTGACAATCAACAAGACAAAAAAAAAAGAAAAAAGAAATACAAGACACGCTATTGCAAAGAGTGGGTAAATAAGTTTCCATTTGTTAAGCCTTGCAGTCAGTATGTTAAAGACAAGGAATACAAGTTCTTCTGCAGTGCCTGTAATGTTAATTTGTTCTGCTCTCAAGGAGGCATCAATGATGTTTCTACTCACTCAAGTAAGTTTCAATGTCAATGATTATAATTATTCTTTATAAGATACACTTACATTTAATTTATTGAATTATTGATGAATTTTATAATAGCTTCTTTGACTTTCAAAAAACTAAATTTGACTTTCAGATAATCCTTTCTGCCTCAGCCCTCAATTAGTACATGTACACTACATATAATTTGCTCCATTTACTTTTAGAATCCCAAAAACACAAATCAAATGAAAAAGCAGCAACAAGTTCATCATTAAGACAGTTTTTAAAGAAGCGTGATGATCCATCAATAGTAGTTCATCCATCGATTCAGGCAGAGGTAAAGATGGCCCTGATGATAGTCCACCACAATACATTTTTCAACTTGTCAGACCACCTGACTCCAATTATCAAATCAGAGTTTCATGGCAGTGCTGCAGCTGAAAAGTTTTCTTGTGGGCGAACCAAAACATCTGCCATTGTTAATTGTATAGGAGCAGATTTCAAAATAGAACTGGTAAATTATATGAAGAACTCTCCATTTAGCATCATGATTGATGGAAGTAATGACAATGGTATTGCAAAAATGTATCCGATCACAGTGCGTATATATGATGATGAGTTTAACAGAGTCATGACCAAGCTTTTTGACATAAATCTCATTGAAGGACGTTTAAGTGGGACAGCTGCAACTATTTTTGAACATGTTGATTCTATTTTTGATAAATATGAAATCCATTGGAGTTTTGTGACAGGACTTGGGGTAGATAACACCAATGTGAACATTAAAAGTCAAGTTTTGGCAAAAGAGCCCAAGGCTGTTGTGGTAGGTTGCCCCTGCCATATGCTTCACAATGCAGCAGGTAAAGCGGCGAATGCCTTTGGAACTGTCACAGGTTTTCACATTGAAGATAATTGCGTGGACTTGTATTACTGGTTCGATAAGTCTACCATGAGAAAAGGAGCATTAAAGGAATATTTTGAATTTTGTGACACAGAGTATGAGGCTGTGGTGAAGTATATCTCTGTCAGATGGCTTTGCCTAGAGCGTTGCCTGGATCGGGAGCTGAAGAAATATGTTGCTCTGAAATCATATTTTTGCTAAGAAAATGAACATGACAACAGATTTCAACGCCACAATGCTGCCTTCAATGACTCCATGAGCGAACTGTATCTCTTTTTTTCAATCTGTAATTGCCATGTTCACCAACTTCAACAGGTTCTTGCAAAGGGAAGATCCTCTGCTCTACTTGATGAATGAACAAATGGAAGTATTTATGAGCAAGTTAGCATCAAAGTTTGTAAAACCATTGAAGGTAATAGCACATAAACAAAATGAAGGATCTATGAAATCACTAGTAAGAAAAATGAGAAGTCTTTTGGATGAAGGAGACATCAATCTTCAGAGTATTGACAAATTTTATGATGGTGTCAGGGAGTTCTATAGTACAGCCTTTGCATATTGCACTAAATGGTTGCCACTCAACAACACCTTGCTGAAAAACTGTATTTTCGTTGATTTCAAGAAAAGAAATCAATGCAGCATGGACAATGTTGAAGAAGTCCTTTCTGCTCTTAAACACATTCACAGTGATTTAATCAATGATCCTCGGCCAATGGATATTTTAGAGGAGGAGTTTCTTGTTTACCAGGCAATGGCTGAGACAGATATTCCTGAACACATATGGAAGGAGTCTGTGGTTACAGAGAAAACCAATGTTGATGGTGGTGAAACATTAACATATCATCATATGGATATGATTTGGGGATACCTTTGAGATAAACTGCCAAATCTTAGTAAAGTTACATTGTCTGTCCTAACAATCCCGCACAGCAATGCAGCTGAGGAACGAGTTTTTTCTATTATTAGAAAAAATAAGACTGATTTTCGGTCCAATTTAGATCTTGAAATGTTGCTTAGTGCCATTATGACAATCAAGATGAACAAACCTACAAGCTTGATGCCCTGCCACAAATTCAAACCCAGCACAGAACTCCTAAAGAAGTGTAAATCAGCATGCAGAGAGTATAACAGAGCCCACAGTAGCCATGGAAATGTGGAAAATTCTTGATTAAACTGTTTCATTGTTCACTATGTAATAAAAGCAACGTGAACATTTGGACCACTTGACTTTGTAAAAGATTACAGAACTATCAACTAAAAGTTTAAGAGTGAATGTCAGTAAAAATCGAACATATGAGATATTTCGCGGCCACGACTGAAATATCGATTTTGCTCAAATTTTGCCCAGATATACCTTATTATATTGGAAAATGCACCATATATTTTTTTAGGTGAAATGCTTTTTTAACTTTGAGAAAATGCTGTTTTAACATGACCACCCTAAATCGCCATTTTGTCTGGGAAAATATGCGCTGATTTTACCGACAAATTTCACGACGACAAATTTCACGACGACAACCGTTTCTAATCGATATAAAACCCTAAAAATTTTGTTTTCAGTTATTCAAAGGACCGGGTACGTGAGTTACAGGAAATCGGAGTTATTTTTAGGAATAGAAATAATCGTAGTTTTGGAGCACACTATCTTACATCATTTACGATACCCTCTTAACAAAACCGATTTTCACCATGTGATAAAGCTCCAAATCGATCAAGCTTCTACTTGTTGGCTCCTTAATAAACAAACTTTCAATTGACGTAAATACTTCTTTTGGCAAATGAATACGCGATAAACGACAGCGTGTTGAAATCGTCCGTTTTTGACGTTTTGCAAGTAAAAACCTTGTTAATTTACATACCGTCGAAGTAAACAATTTAATCAAGTTTTCTAACTATTTTACCTTTTGAGAAGAAGATATATCCTTGAGTGGCCTTGCTAAGTTTAAAATTGGTCCAAAAACTCCGATATATTTGTAAAATATCATCATATACAAGTATTTTGAGATATAACATTGTTGTCAGTTGCATGATAACTTCAGATCACTGTTCAATATTGTCTACTTTTAATAGCGCTAACATACAAATCGATGAGCTGTTTAGGGTTTATATAATTTATTTATATATAAATTTCCCAAAATTAGAACTTCAATTTTTGTTTTGTTCCAGTTTGATCCATATAATGTACCATTTACATATCGACCATCGAGTATAAATGTTTACGAATACATAAGTTAATTATTAAGAAGCTGTTAATAGCGTGCGTGTGAAATGAACATTTATCCATACAAGGATTTGTTATTTTATTATATATTCTACCACCTCAAACTCAAATTATACCAAATAGTTTAAAATAATTTTTTTAATGTGTGTTCACTTTGATGCACAGTTAAAATAATCAGAAAAATTACAGTTTATTTTGATACATTATTGTCTATTAGTCTTATGATATTCCACAAGTACTAGTACCCAAAAATACGGCATTGAGATATGTTAGCCCAGTGCGACACCAGAAATTAATGTTGTCTCACCACACGTCGCGTTTAAAAAAATGAAAGCTTTGGTTGCTCGTTTAACGCCGGATTAACCACATGTCAGATGCAGCAAATGCCTCGGGCCTCGCGCTTATGGGGGCCTTGCGCTTCACTGTGCCATGCCCATTTTTACGAGAACACAGCCATTTTCTATTGAGACACACCCATTTTAGGTGCCTCGCGAATTTACGGACCACGCGTATTTAGGGC
This sequence comes from Paramuricea clavata, assembly GCA_902702795.2. Lineage (NCBI taxonomy): Eukaryota > Metazoa > Cnidaria > Anthozoa > Malacalcyonacea > Plexauridae > Paramuricea > Paramuricea clavata. The sequence continues at coordinate 2,418 of CACRXK020001929.1, read as the reverse complement.
CCCTAGGCTTGGCAGTTGGCCCCAGCACGGCCCCGGAAAAATATGCAATACTCGTGTGCATATAATATCCAGTCGCGTTGAGCTGTTATATTATGATCCTGTTTATACATGTTGACCCAACAACTGGGCCAGGCAGGCCATTGTCTTGTTTATAATTGATGCCAATAAATTGAAATATTGGAAAAAAATCAGTATTTAACAATTTTGTGTCTCTTTAAATTCAAAGGTTTTTATAACAAGGCGGAGGGAGGGGTGTGTGGGCTCGCGCTAAAATCTGCCATGAGCCTCGCGCGACGTTAATCCGGCCCTGGTCACTTGTTGGTAATTCCCCCCGTCGGAGAATGAAATATGGGGGCCCAGGGCCAATTATACCTTTGGGGCCCCGGTGAACCACAATTATCCTCCCCTCCGTTGACAAACTTTTTATCCCTTGCAAATTTGTATTTGCCGGCCCTCCTTGAGCTGGGGTCGCGGAGAAAATTGCTATCTCCCCCCCCCCTTTCTCCCCCTGCATGTGCGGCCCTGGCGCTTTTGGCCCTGGTCTTTTTTAAGTAGTTTTTTTGTCCCGAAAAAGTAAAAGACTAAGAAATGGTGATTAAATTATTTACTACGGTATGTTATTTAATAACGAGCCAGGATTATGGTAGGGATTAGGGCTAAGTTATAAAGTTGGTGTTCGGAATAAGGTTAGTGTAAAGCTTTGTTACGTTTCGTCATTCTGAGGCCAGCACAACATGCATGTGTACGCGTCTACTATCCTCAAGAAACAATCAATACGTATAATCGTTGTGGTCTGTGGGATTTTAATGAGATCAGTAGTGTAAACCTTGCAGTTTTAGCAGACATTAGCCGAATTCATATTAGAGACGGGAAACTCGTATTAGACGGGAAACTTGTCTAATATGAATCCGGGAACAGACAAGTTTCGCGTACAAACTTTCCCGTCTAACTTACCGGTCTAAGCGGATGGGAAAGTCAGACCGAAATCTAATCTAGACGGGAAACTCGTCTTAAATTTGAATTTATCCGTCCCAAAATCATATTCAGACGGGTTTTCACAGACGAGTTTCCCGTGTAAGACGAGTTTCGCGTCCCTAATATGAATTTGGCTATTCAAATATAAGGGCTAGCTGGTAAACTAAAAATAAAAACTCCTTATATGGATAAACATTATAAACGTTCATTTCATGTACACGCACGCTAACAGCTGCTTAAATAATTAACTTACGTATTCGTAAACATTAGTCGATATAAAATGGTACATTAAAATGGACAAAATGGAACAAAACCTCTGAAAACAGCAATTGTAGTTCTAATTATTTTGGTAAATTTAGTAACAATTATGATCCTGACATAGCTGATCGATTTGTATGCTAGCGCTATTAAAAGTAGACAATATTGAACAGTGATCTGAAGTTATCATGCAACTGACAACAAAATTATATCTCAAAATACCTGTATATGATGATATTTCACAAATATATCGGGATTTTTGGACCAATTTTAAACTTAGCAAGGCAAAAAGTCTCCATTCAAGAATATATCTTCTTCTCAAAAGGTAAAATACTTAGAATACTTGATTAAATTATTTACTTCGACGGTATGTAAATTAACAGCGTTTGACTTGCAAAACAGATTCTTGCAGATTCTCTTAGAACAAGTACAGAGACGGGCAACTCGATGGATTCTAAGAACTAAAGTTGGTGAGCTGTCATATGAAGACAGGCTGAAATCTCTAAACCTATTGCCACTGATCGAGGAATCAGATATCTTGTGTTGGTTTATAAATGTATTTTTGGTCATACCGATTTAAACATTAATCAACTTTTAACCTTCGTAGAGCACAATCGATCTCGCGCACAAAATCCAGCCCTAATGTTAAAACACTCCTGCTGTAAAACATCCACCTTTCAGGCATCGTTTTTTAATAGAATAGTAAAGCCTTGGGACTATATATGTAAAATAGCCTCTCCTGAAAAGTTTGCCAATGTAAATATTTTTAAAAGCTTTTTGCACAAGACATACACCGCCTTGGTGAACAGTACTTTTAATGTAGATATGACATGTACTTGGTCGCTCATAAGAGACTGCCCTTGTCACCGTACTTAAGTCCTAAGTTATATATGTATATTCTGTATAGTAAATAAGTTTGTTTTCACTAGTTTAGTTTAGGGGTGGCGCCCTGCATGGGTCTTGTTGTCCCGTTTGCGCTAGCCCCATTGGACGTATACCCTGTAATTTTCTTTGTTTGTATAATAATATGTAACCTTTTATATGTATGTCCAATAAAGCTGTTAAAAAAAACACAAAAAAAAAGTCAAAAATGGACGATTTCAACACGCTGTTGTTTATCGCATATTCATTTGCCAAAAGAAGTATTTACGTCAATTGAAAGCTTCTTTATTAAAGAGCCAACAA
>CACRXK020001928.1:0-48042 GCA_902702795.2 Paramuricea clavata | reverse complement strand
CTAAAAAGTACGGCCTGATACTCAGGTTAGCGTGTACATAGTATAATGGTATAGCCAACATTTTGTTGAAAAGCTGGTATAGTATTTCTTGGGAGGATAAAAGTAAACTGGGTGCAAATGGTATCCATAGCTTAGAGGGTACAAATGGTACCTGTAAGAAGATTGGTGGATATCGTGCAGGATTTGGTGGAAAAGATTTTTTGGAAGATGTGGGTTTTATCCGGGTACTCCGATATCGATCCTCCCACAGAAGACGCTGACAAGCTTAGGACTGTAATAACACAATTGTAAAGATAAATATAGTCTATGCTTAATATAGAACTCAGAGAGTTCTATATTTTTTTCCCATAATGCATGTATATCGCTGGTTTCGAACGTTAGTTTTCTGCCCCGTGTTATATGAAAACAGTTCGCTACCAGAGATTAGCTCCCCTCTCTGTTATAGCAGTAAATGTTGGCTCAACGACTTCGTGGAAGACAATTAACATAAGGCATGCAAACCTCGCCCCTGTTTGTGGAAGCTCACCAGGTGCGATGGCACTAGGTTAAGTTAGGCTAAGGGCATGACCGAGACTCCACATTCGGGGGCATTCCTTTGCAGGTTTTTGAAAAATACTATGCATTAGCTTGAAAGGTTAGGCAGCTAGGAATTAGGGCGTTTTCGCTTCTGTTTATACAGCTATTTCAATTAAGGTTGTCCCCGAGCAAAGCGGAAAAGTCGAATACGAGCGCGAAAGGCTTGCTGGGAATCGCTAAAAAAATTTTTTAGCGATTCCCAGCAAGCCTTTCGTGCTCGTATTCGACTTTTCCGTTTTGCTCGGGGACAACCTTAAATTAAAGGAAATAGCTGTGTTCTATAGCTAATGGTTTTGTATATTACTATAAGGTTCGCCATCTTTGCGCCAGTAACTGACTGTAAAGTATTCAATAGAGCAGAAAAATGGAATCCGTTTTCCTACTGAAAGAATACTTTATAGTGAATCAAAGTGGCAAGAAATGAGAAAAAAAATAAAAAGGAAAAATTGCAAAAAAATGAAAATCGAAAAAAATAAAAGAGCGCGAAGCACTTTGAATATAAGCAACAATAATCCAGGAATACTCGTTGCAGAAAAAATAAACAAAAAAGAAAATATGTTTTCTGCCAAAAATGTCCTGGATTGGGTGCTTAACGATAAGAAACGTAGTTCTGGCCCCAAAGTGGAGACAGGCTCGTTTCTTTAGGTTGCTAATGCACTGCGCGCGCGTTATAAGTTCTACCATGAGTTTAAAATTGAAGAGACCGCCAGGAAAATATGGTGTTTTCATGTGTTGCGTTGTTGACGGACATTTGCTTAAAACGATGTTCTCCTTGTTTACTAGAATTTCGGCACTTTAAATGTGTCCCCAAACATGGTCGCCATGAAAACACTATGCAGATCAAGTTTATGTATGATCGCCATAGCAACGTAGAATGTTTGCCATGTTGCATTCCGCGTTGTCTTGCTTTGTTCATAAATAGGCTTCGTCGAACGCAGCGAATTAACATAAGCGGCGCGCGCGTGCTGCTGCATTGCGGGAGTACATTCATTGAGTGTACTCCATGCGCAAATATATATAGTGACGTGTGCTCTAGACTTGAAACAAGTCTAGCTTTGAAAAAAGAAATTACGGTGCATGTTGATTAGAATTAAGAGCGCGAAGTTTCATGCTTATTAAAATTAGACGCGCTAAATTGCATGCTTAGTATAGTTAAGGGCACGACGTTCAGTGCATGCTAATTTAAATTAGTTGCGCGCGTTGAGAATTTCTGCGCGCGCTAAAAGCAAAAGAAATGCGCAAAAACTAACATAGAAATGCACACATCCCATACTAAAAATGCATTCAAGTTTAACCGCTTTTACAATGGCCAACTGCCGTAAAATATGTTAACCATTGGATTCATTTGCCACGCACCTTGTCCTGAACATATTTTCAATATATTTTCAGGTTTCAAGTTTAAGATAAATAAACCTCGGTGAACAACTTGATCCCAAAGAGGAATATTTGTCTTGCGCAAATGTGGACTAAATTTCCGCGCGGTCTACATTGTTCTCTGGAACGACTCGTGGAAATTTTTTTCGTGGTTTTATTTCTTGACATTTTTTTCTTTTTTTTGGTTTACAAATGCAATGAAGGTGGGTTGTGTGGTAGGTATGGTTTATATTAGTTAGATATTTCGTAGGTGGGAGGGTTATCCCCGCGGTCTCCGGCATCCGGTACTCATAATCACCAAGGTTTTTCACCGGATCTCGCGATCCGGTTTTCCTCGGGTGATTATTATTTTTCGTTTGGCATAAAACTAAAAATTCCAAAACAAAAAACAGTGTCCGTGTTCGGGACGAATTTAGTACTGTTGCATGAGACTGAATATATAATAGTTTTAAATAAGACATGCATGCTCTAAGATATACATGCTCTTCAAAATCCCTGAGTTCGTATTTTGATCTTTTACACAAAAACTTAAAATTAATGCAGCTACAATGATTAAAACATTTAGGAGTAAAGAGATTTACAGTTTGCTCATATATTTGAGAAATTTTACTCGATATTTTTATTCATGTCTTTGACTCTCAAATGTTTCCGGCCCAGTTTGGTGACACAGTGCCGGCAGGGCCGTAGCAAACCGGTGGGGCTGGGGGGCTGCAGCCCCCCCCCCCCCATAATTTGCTAATAATCATTTAAGTAATATACCTTTAAAATCATTAATCATTTATCATTTAAGTAATATACCTTTAAAATACTGACAATTGATTAATTTTAAGCGGCTACATTATCCATGACAAACTGCAAAGAATGAAGATATTACCCATACTTTCCTGCAACTTATCCAATATATTAATATTGTTCATCAAATACGCCTTCGCCCATTTAGACAGTAAAATTTAGTACTACTAAATTGTAAACAAATTATAAATTTCGACATAGCTAAAACGCTGTTTTCTGACCATCAGAATTCTGCCAAATCTTCCCCAAAGTCCAGGAAATGGCATTTCAGAGACTCTAAATTTAAAACGCCACTGCAGTGGTCAGCGTTTACTCTCTTGGAGTGAAACTCTGCGAAATGGATCCCCATATTCTGGATCGTATTCAAATACCTTTCCAAATTAAAGTTCAAACTTTCGCCTCAAATTGTTCAAAGTGTCAAGAACCGTTTTGTTCCTTAAATATCAAGTTAATAAATATTTATTAAGATTTAAGTTTTTTTCAAGCAAAGGCACGGATCACAAACTCGGGATGGGAGATTGCATGAGGGTCAGCATTACAATGCGATCTTAGTTAGCTGTTCTTAATGCTTTCCAACTGTTACGTATTCCATTTAAGTCGGATGTAGTTCCTGTAGTTGAATACTATAGCTAAAACTTTATTTTATTTGTGAATGCCAACTGTCATCAACACAACAAGAATTCGTACCCGACTGCAGGACTTTATCCGCGAAGAAAGATGTTTTAAGAATGCATGTGAAGTTATTAATTATTTTCCGAAAAACGAAGTCAAGCAAATCATTGACAGAAATTCTCTAACTAGTATAATGCCAGACCACTATATAACTTAACCTAGTCTTGCAATTTTAAAGAATACAGTACTTGTTCGTTTCTGGGTTGAATTCCTAGAGCACTGAAATTTTTGGAGAAAGTAATATTTCTATACCTCGAAAAATGTTTATCCAAGAATTCTATTTTTCATGATGTGTGTAATAAAGAATATAATTAACCCCACAACATTTTATCGAGATTGAGGTTGGGGCACTTCAACGGGTAAGCCAGAAATTTTTCTTGAATTTTACCCACTTTTTAAAAAACAAAAAAAACAAAAATTTTCTTTGAAAAATGTTAAGGTTAATAATTTATCAAAAAAACCCTACTTTTTCACCATTTTTTATCACTTTTCGAAAAATTGAAAAAGTGGCGAAAAATGGCAAAAGATCAATCTTAAATTTTTGTCGAATTTTTGAAAAATTAAAAAAAAACCTTGACTTATCGTCCATTTCGCCCATTTTTCATTTTCTAAAAAGGGGCAAAAAATGGCCAAAACGTAAAGGCCAACACCTTAATATTTCCCCTCAAAAATATAAAGAAAGAAATTTTCCGACGTTTCCGTGTTGACATTGAGTTATATCAACACGGCTCTTAGCCAATCAGCGTTCAGAATTTACAAATGATATATTTAAAAGTACATAAGAGTGTAAATTTATAAATCTATGTATATATAAACAGTTTTATTTCGTTTTGTTTTTGTTCATTTGCTTTACTATCATACAGCTATTTCAATTAAAGGACATTGGCAATAAAAAATTAGTTTAGTTCATTTGAAAGAACTCTTAAAATTATATATTAAACTCTATTACAGATTGTTTATATCTTGCTTAGTTTTCAAAATATTTCGACTGAAAAAAGTGAGCTGTTCGCCATCTTGGATTATTGAGGATATGCATGTTACGTCAAGAGAGGGGTCACGCTAATGTTTTTATCTTGACAGTAAGCGATCAGTATGGGTCCAAAACTTCGTTTCTGGTTGCTGTCAGAAATTTAGAAATGATTAAAAACATTTCAAACAATTTTGGATTGTTATTCGGTCATTTTCGAGTAGTTTTATATGGTTAACCCAACTCCTGACGTCATCAAAACCATAGTTAATGAGGTAAAGCATTTTTCCAAGATGGCGGAAAGCTCATTAATTTCGGTCTAAATATTTCGAGAACTAAGCAAAATATGACAAATCGGTAATAGAGTTTAATATATAATTTTAAAAGTTCTTTTGAATGAGACAAACCAATTTTTATTGCCAATGTCCTTTAATAAACATGCAGTACCTGTTGATTCCTCATCTGTCGATTCCCCACCTGTTTTTAAAACAAAGATAACAAATAACTAGATGGCCAGAAATCACGGACATAATTTATTCTACTTACTTTCAACTAATTTGCATATCACTTTAAAATATCGCTCCAACATTATATGGTAGATTGTACAACGCAATGTTGTAAACGTAGAATCGGAGAATGTAGTAGATCATTTGCAATTTGCCGCAATCGCTGGATGCAAAACAAAGCCTGTCGAAGAATTTAGTGTAAAATTAGCCTGATTTAAGTTACTACCAGTCCTGTTTTTTCTATATTTGTACAGAGGTTAATTTTAACTACATTTGTCTATTTAACTCTATATAAAATACTGCACTTGGAATAAACTAAAAAGCAGGAAAAACAGCAACTTTAAGGCCAAAATTACACTAGATACATCGACAAACTTCGATTTAGCACCAGCGATTTCGGCAAGTTGGAAACGATCTACCATATTCTTTGATTTTGCGATTTACCTCATCGCGTTGTACAATTTACTGTTTACAGTTAAAGTCATATTTCAAAGCGATATGTAAATTTTTATGGAGATAGAATAAATTATGTCCGGGATTTCTGGCCATGTGATAATTACACTTGACAAAACTAACACATAAACAGATAATAGACAAATTTGGGGAAGGTTTGATTATACCCAATTCACAACTGTAGATAACTCACATATTGTTCTAGGTAAAAAAAGCATAGCAGGGAATAATGATAAACATGGAACTTTTATTACCTTCAGAAATTCTGCTAGTCGTCGCAATAGGCTCAGTTGGTTCTTTAGGTGTTTCATAAGCAACACAAAAATAAGAACTACAGTATGTAACACAGTGAGTGGTGGGGTTTTTAAAACAATGAAAAGACAAAGGAACATTCCGATCACTGGATACGCAAGAGGCACATTCTTCTACCAAAGGATCTTATATTATACAGTAGTGTGTGGGGGTTATTGAACGAAGTTAACATAGAACTTTTATTACCTTCAGAAATTCTGCTAGTCGTCGCAATAGGCTCAGTTGGTGATTTAGGTGTTTCATGAGTTGTTTGTGGACGTGTTGTTTTACCAATCTCAGTGGTCTTCGGAGCAGTTGTTGGACCTAATATGTTTTAAATCAAATATTTAATCTCGTTTTAGAATGCAAAGTTCATGCAATGCAGACTTTCAATGATAAACGTCCCACAAGTGCTTGCTTAATCCAGAAGTAAAACTAGCCTCTTTGCTTATAAACAACTCAAAAATAAGAACTATGTAAAACAGTGAGTAGTGGGATTTTTAAAACAATGAAAAGACAATGGAACATTCCGATCACTTAATAAGCAAGGGGCACATTTGTGTACCAAAGGATCTTATATTATAGTATGTGTGGGTTATTAAAGGATTTATGGATATACACACCTGGACAGTAACAATTATTACCACTGTCAACACTACCACCTTCACTGTCACATTCCTCGGAACAATTCAGACAGCCGTAACCAGGGTTACAATGACAATGACCAAGATTGTTACAGATCTAAACCAATAGTGTTGTTAGCTGGTGACTCACAGTCGATTTGAACTCAATTTTCACTGCGCAATGTTACAAACTTCATTCCGAAGTTCAAAAGTTCATAAACAAAGCCAGTTATATACTGTTATAGCTGAGAAGCAGCCTACAGTGTCTTATCCTTCCATGCTCACCCTACCCTACCCTACCCTACCCTACCCTACCCTACCCTACCCTACCCTACCCTACCCTACCCTACCCTACCCTACCCCATCTCAGCTGCTCAGCAGCTCAGCCCAGCCTACCCTACCCTACCCTACCCAATCCTATGACTTAATATTGATTAACTAAATCAACTAAAAAGATAAACTTTATTAACTACAATCAGTGACAAAATTCGTGGACCGGTTAGCCCTTAACTGTGGGTTAGCTGACACAGTAACACTGGGGCAGACATTTTGTCTGAAGTGGTTCTGCGTTCTATTGTTTTGTTGAGAACTCTCCCAGCGCATACAGCAAGGGAGACAACGAGGGCTTAGATGTTAGTACCTTTCAATCCAAGTGTCCCACCATTCATTGTCAGTGATTGTAGCTATGACCAACTCGTTTTAAGGACAGCCTGCTCTCAGCCCGAATATTTGAAACAAGTTCAGGCTGCAAGCGGGCGTTAAGGAATACTTACTCCATTCCCAGAACAATTATTTGGACACTCGGGTTGACCATACACTTCTTTGACATCCAGACATGTGTTGTTGGAACACACCTGAGAATATATTATCACATGAAACACATCAAAGAATTATTCATTGTGGTCAACATAGCAACAATAATAATTAGCCTTTCTCGCGCCGCCATTTTTGGGTACTGCCTTTTTCAAAAATCTGAAATTTCCAAAAATACGCAGTGAATAAGGGATTTGTATAACTATAATTGTGAGTAGAATCATTATTTTAAGTTAATTTACAGTTAAATACTGGAAAAAATGTTTTCACATCGCTTAGATTTTTCACGTTGTTTTCAATAAAAGTACCCCAAAAATGGCGAATTTGGCCTTCGTGAGAAAGATTAATTACGATATATATAGTTTCTTTGGGTACTTATAATGTAGAATAATAAAAAAAATTCTCGAACTCAAATTTTGTAAACCAGGGGTGTGTGTCTTTTCCAACAAACAACTAAAAATGGCTTGCGCACGAAATTTAAAAGCTTTGATCATATTTTGAGTTGATAGATAGAAAATTTGTTGGGTTTTTAATTACGGTCCATGATTTCAGACAATTCGCTTTAGTTAGGCAAAGGCATTAATTAGCATGCAAATAGCTGATTTTTTAAGAAAATATGCGAGTTTGCGTGAATAGTTAAAGGGCTTAAACTAAAGCTAGCAAATTGTCTGAAATTTTGTACACTAATTAAAAACCCATCTATTAACTTAAAATATGATTAAAGCTTCTAAATTTCGTGCGCGAGCCATTTTTAGTTTGTCGGAAAAGACACACATCCCTGGTGGCACAAAATTTGAGTTCGAGAAATTTTATTCATTTTTCTACATTATAAGTACCCAACGAAGCTATATACATCAAAAACTGGATACTAGTAGCTGTTTTGCGAATTTCAAATCTGTTCAGTTTTTTTTATACACCCTGTATAACGGCTCGATTGAATGAGTCACAAATTAGAGAATAAAAGGAGTAATCCTCTAACTCTGCAATTGAGTTCCGGTTGTCATCCGTGTTGTCAAAAACATCGCACGCGTAACCTCTGTACAAACGAGCAAGTTTTTCTTGACAACTTTCCTTGACAAATTTACCTTCTCGTGTGTGTACGGTCAACACGATTTCCTTAACAGGTTTTATTGCTCGTGTGCACGGAATGTTGTCAAACGTTTATCTCACGACAAGGCCGCCTTGGCGAGCGAGCCGAGGAAAACAAGAGGATCCAGAGAAAATCCCTCAAAGTACAGGAGAAAAATAATCCAACTCTACTCATTGACCAGTTCTTCAATCACAGTGAAGTTACCCTTATAAGTAAATCGGCTACCCTCGATCTACAGTAGCAGGCTTAAATTAGCGTTGATGGGTCGGTGACGATAACATTGAGAGAGATACAACTACCTGAAAAATATACGCAGAACATTTCGAGTAAAGACCATTCGTCGGGAAAAGTAGCGTGTGCTTACACGAGCGGTCTGGTAGCTGGGTTCCCCCAAGCACGGAGAAGTTACCTTATGTAAATCCCACCATCCTCGTCCTATAGTAGCAGGTTTAACTTAGCGGCAGTGGGCCAACCTCCCATACCCACAAGAAATTCTACTGTACCTTGTTCTCACCACACATTGATCCTGTCTCAACTATACCACTATCTGGATCGTCTGTTCTCAAATTAACACTCCTGCATAAAACAAGCAAAATAATTTTGAGAGAAGTTTCGAGCAGAGAATGTATCCCTTGTTGCCAGGTAGAAACATGGAAAAGTAGATTTTTTTGCTTAGATTTTGTGGCAGTCGCACTGAGGGCAGTCGTGAAACCAAGAAAAGCTGTACATTTCTCGCCGCCAACACTGACCCTCCCAAATTTTGAACACTATAGTAAGGCGGTGGATAAATTCGAAACCGTACTAGAATTTCCACGATGAAAAAGTGGCGGGCACTTTGTTGGGTTGCCCACATGATAGCTATATCTTTTGTTCCTGAAAATCTTAGCTTTTTAAACCTTTTTGTTTTAAATGTCATGCAATGCATAGCCGAATTTACAGCCAACCGATGCGTTCATATAGTCAAAAATTGTTGTTACAAGCAACTAACCGTACAAATTCGGAAATTCCCGTGAGAATAAGTGAAACCAAGGAGGGGGGGGGGGGGACTCATGTGGGCGCAGCCTAAAATGATGATATGATTAAGAATGTGAAACCTCATGCGGGCGCAGCCTAAAATGATGATATGATTAAGAATGTGAAACTAACCAACATTTAACAACTTTGGTTCCAATTCGAAATCCTGCGAAGATTGCATGATGACCAACCTTCAATGGTGTTCTATAGGGTATCTCTTTACTCATTCTACATTGAAGTTTACCGCATAGTACATCCCTGCAAATATAAATAGGGAAGTATAGGCAAACAAATGATTAACTAAATGACTATAAGTACACTAATGGATAAATATCAGGGTAGCCGGCCTGAAACTCAGCCCGGGCTGAAATCGTTCCATGTAATCAGCCCCTAATAAACGAATAAACAACTATACAGGGTGTATAAAAAAAACTGAACAGATTTGAAATTGCTCTCAATTTCGCAAAACACCGATTTGGATCCGGTTTTTTATAGATATAGCTTCTTTGGGTACTTAAAATATAGAATAATGAAAAAAAATTCTTGAACTCAAATATTGTGAACCAGGGGGGTGTGTCTTTTCCAACAAAATAAAAATGGCTTGCGCACAAAATTTAAAAGCTGTAATCATATTTTGAGTTAATAGATGGAAAATTTGTCGGGTTTTTAATTACTGTACAAAATGTCAGACAATTTGGTTTAGTTTAAGCCGTTTAACTATTCACGCAAAGTTACATTTTTCCTACTAAAATCAGCTATTTGCATGCTTAATTAATGCATTTGCCTAATTTGCATATGTTAGCAATATGCAAATTAGGTAAATGCATTAATTAAGCATGCGAAAGGCTGATTTTTTAGAATAAAATGAATAGTTAAACGGCTTAAACTAAACCAAATTGTCTGAAATTTTGTACAGTAATTAAAAATCTATTAACTCAAAATATGATTAAAACTTTTAAATTTTGTGCGCGAGCCATTTATAGTTTGTTGGAAAAGACACACCCCCCTGGTTCACCAAATTTGAGTTTGAGAATTTTTTTTCATTATTCTACATTATAAGTACCCAAAGAAGCTATATACAGGGTGTATAAAAAAAAGCGCAATCCTCGACTAAAATGTAAATTGCTAAACAAATAATACACGAAAACTTTAAAGTTTACATTCATTTTAAAGCGTACCCATTCAGCTTTCTAACAGTGGGTTGTTTCTTAAATTTGACTCATTGGTTCGCGGGTAATAATACTTTACGTTATTGCGATTGGAGATTAAAAAAATTGAGATGGAATAACAAATCGTTCTCATGAAAATAACTTATTTTTTAATTAAAACAAAAAAATGTTGCATTTTATTAAATGGATTGTAACAATAAGTATAATTATGGCTTTTCTTCCACTATTTTTAACTCAGTTTGAAACTTCAAATGCGATATAATTTTGGCTTGGACCATCTAAGCTGACTGACATCAACTTGCTATAATTTCTGTTTACATATTTACATCGCAATTCGATGACACTCTGGCTCAGACACCAGAATGTTTTGACGATTTTTAGCATTCGTTTAGGATTTTCAAACAACCTGGCCTCTTTTAAAATACTTTTAATTTGTTCTTACGTGGTTTTCCAGATGTAGTGACGACAACATTAAAGCTTAAAGAAGAAAATTCTAACATTTAAACCGACTAAACAATAACATAGTAAACTTGCATAATTAAACAGGAACTAAAAATGATAGGTTTTACTAAATCTTTTCCTGTGCAATTATTACTAGCATTGGAGACAAGGATAATGGTTTGTTTGAAAGAGAAAAGAACAGGCTTTGAAGTAAGCCTAAAAGCGTTTAACTAGAAATAGTATTTCGAAAGTTATTAAGCACAAAAGATGAATTGCGTTTATTTTGATACACCCTGTATATAAAAAACGGGATACAAATAGGTGTTTTGCGAAATTGAGAGCGATTTCAAATCTGTTCAGTTTTTTTTTTGATACACCCTGTGATACACAATGTCCTTTAAGCTGGAGTTACACGTGCAACAAAATTGCTGCAACTTGCAACAAAATCTGATTTCAACGCATGTTAAGTAGAAATGTCGACACATATGTTGCCTTGTGATTTTTAATTTATGTGTAAACATTTTCAATTAACATGCGTTGAAACCAGATTTTGTTGCAGGTTGCAGCAATTTTGCTGCACGTGTAACTCCACCTTTTGTCCTACAAATATATCAATGGTCATTAATACGTTTGGTATTATCGTGCTGCATGACAGACAAACGCACAGATATACAACTCACACATACAGACACGAAGATAATATAAATATAAGTAATTAAACAATTAAATAAATAACTTGCAGTGAGTAGAGACTTACTTTCTTGCACACTTCATGTATTTGTCAGGACCAAGGAGCTTACAACAGCCATGTTTATCACTCCTGACATTTAGATTATTGTAACAAAATTCCGAATGATAAGCATCTAAACAAACAATTTAGATGAAACTTAATGAAGACGAAACAGAGTAATCCCCTGCTGGTGGATTTCAATGATTTGGTTTCTTGCACTTCACTTGGTGGAATTAATATTAGAATGTTAGGGTTTGTAATGCAAGTGAGTATATATACATTTTAAGACCTGACCAGGAACGACTGCGAAAAATGCAGCACAAGGTCCTCTGGTAGGGATTGAACCTACGGCCCTGCGATTCCGGTGCAGCGCTCTAACCAACTGAGCTACAGAGGCCAGCTGTTGAGCTGTAACCGTAAGTTCATGTATATATAGGTAATCGGGTGTGCGGGTTGTGATAAGGTGGTCTTAAAAGGTCTTAAAGGGTCTTAAAATGTATATATACTCACTTGGATTACAAACCCTAACGTTCTAATCTCCTGCTGGACAAGTCTGACATTCCACCTCGTGTACAAGTCAGTTGATCGAAATCTGCTGTATACTCGTCCAGTGCGGATTATAACAATTTCACATATGACAAATGTCCGCTCACGTGTGCAGTTGTAAATACTATTTACAACATGAACGGCCGTGTTGTATCGGATTCATCTTACGAGTTCATTGGCTACGACTCATCTTATGAGTTCATTGGCGAAGTAATTTTAAAAATAAACGTTGTCTAAGCCGAGAAAATCAAAGTTAAGTTTATGTAAATCAACATGAATCTGTATCACATATACAGATATGACACGCTTGTGATTTTTCTGTGTGTTTTCTTCATGAATTATTATTGAGTTTTTTTAAGGACATTTAACAATTATTCGCCAAAAGCGAGGTGATTATCGGGGAATATTCACTGAGACGTAGCTAGTCGAGGCGAATATTCCCCGATAATCATCGAGCCTGAGGCGAATACTGATTGTTTTAGTATTTTTAATACACAAGACTTTTGTGTTTTTTTGGGACTGCATTTTTTTGAGACTGCATCGTTTATTTCTTTATCAGTAACTTCCACAAAACGCGGCTAGCCGCCATTTTGCAAATTTCGGTTTTGTCATATTCAGGTGAATATAACAGCTCAATACGTCAAATTTGAACAATCAACTTGTAGGATTTGTTATACTGTATTCACTTGTGCAAAAATACTAATGGCTAAATAATAATGCTTTTCAAATATTTGCATTGATAGACAAATTTGGCTAACGTTCGTTTGCTACCCAATTCACAACTTTAGATAACTCACATGCCTAACTATCATTGTTGTACAGGGTGTATAAAAAAAGCAAACCTTTAGAAATCACCCTTTTCTTGTGAACACCGCAACTTCATTACCTCTGGGAGTTTAGAATGCATTGTAATCGTACTATCATTCAGGGCCTTTTTTAAGGATTTTCCCGTGGGGGGGGGGGGGCATTTTTTGAAAAGGGACCTTTCTGTGAGATAATATATTAGAGGGGGATAGCAATGGCTGAAGGCCATGCGTGTGGCCAACATACCACACATGAATGGGGGGTCTGAGTCTGGGGGTGTACTCCCCCAGAAAATTTTTGAAATTTGAAGCACGGAAATGCCATTTCCTGCATTCTGAGCATCCAAATTTGCTCCAAAATTTATGCTAACTATACTTGTATTTGAAATAAAAGAAGGAAAAAAACACACAAAAAGTAAAAAAATATTAACCATAATTCATTACTTATTAGAGGAGGATAGCAATGGTCACGTGTGTGGGGGTGTACTCCTCCAGAAAATTTTTGAAATTTGAAGCACGGAAATGCCATTTCCTGCATTCTGAGCATCCAAATTTGCTCTAAAATTTATGCTAACTATACTTGTATTTGAAATAAAAGATGGAAAAAATGCACAAAAAGTAAAAAAGAATATTAACTGTAATTTCTCATTACTTATTAGAGGGATAATCCCCAGAAAATTTTTGAAATTTGAAACCCGGAAATGCTATTTCCTGCATTCGATTTTGTTAAACAAGGACAAAGGATAAAGCCTAAAACTTACTTTCCGTTTATGTATTTGTTAATCTTCGCTGATTTATTTGTATAATTTTAGGGAAAAGGGACTTTTCCCTAAAAGTGTTTCTTTATGTGATTTCGTGTGGGCACAGAGTAACCGGGGCCCCCCCCAGCTTGTATGTTAAAAAAGGCCCTGCTATCATTTTAAAACTCAGCAAAAGCCATGGCGGCCATATTGGTGTTCCAGACAAAAGAGTCTAATTGAAATCATTTTGAATTGGAACACCAACGTGGCGGCTGTGACGTCATGTGCAAACGCTCTATATACTAAGTGGGACAATGTCTGTCACTCAATAAAATCCACTATATAAATAATCTAGCTATACCTGCACCCCAATACGACTTGCACTGGTTATCATAAGTATGACAAACTCCAAAGTAACAGAGGCTTTTCTCCTAAAAATTAGAAGTATTTTATGTAAGTAATACTATACAGGTATACTGTATTTCAAAAACTTAATTAAAACTAATAAAAGACAAACCTGTCCAAAGCTGCATGGTCTGCCATTGTGAACATAAGTATCTGGTCCACACTAAAAACGTAGGAGATCGTAGAAAAATATTTCAGTGTTCGTATTTGTTAATGACATGAATCGTATTATGTGGGCCACGTTCCCACGATATTTCGCCTTGAGAGTTAAAGTTAGGAAAAGTACAGGTCTGTGATTAAGGATATGTTGTGTTTGGATTTAGGATAAGGGACCGGTCATAAAGTAACTGCTAGGGTGGGCTGGAGTGATTTGGGATGGGCCATGGAAAATTTTTGGGCAGTTTCGATGGGCCGCCAATTTTTTTGTATGTCCACGGTGGGTCACCAAACAAAAACCCATGCTACTTCAAAAAATAAAGATATTAATAATAAAAGTAAACAAAACTATCCAAATTATCAAGTGCAAATGATGCTATTGAAGCCAGTACTTTGTTTATACAACAACAAGAAGTGGTCCAATTACAGCAAATACAACCAACTGGAGAGCAGCTCAGTCGTACCGTAATTGGTGATGAATGTGTTGGTCAAGCTTGGTGAAATTATGAATTAAAAAAATAAATTCAAGTTTTTTTTATTATAAAAGTGTATTTTCCCAATTTAGATTGGGTGGGTCATGAAATTTTTTTTGTAAGATTAGATGGGCTTTGAAATTTTTATCTACATCCTAAGATGGGTCACCAAACTTATTGGCAAAATTTGTGATTTGCCTCCAGCCCACCCTTGCAGTTACTTTATGACCAGTCCCTAACAAGGATTTGAAATGGTTCAACTTCAAGGATAGTTTATATTAAATGTTAATATGGAAATTGAGCCAAACTTACAACTTGACTTTTGCCATCACAATATTCGGGAAGGTCGCAGTCATTGACTTTGTCTCGACATATCAAACCTTTGGATTTTATCTGGTGGCGGAGAAAAATATTTAGATTTAAGTCCAAGTCAACCTGGTAATCTTGTAATACGTTGTCATTTAGAAATATTTTCCTAGATAAACACAACTACTTTTCTAGCCCAGTCACAAAAAAGCACCTGACTCTGTCCTTGAAAATCCAAAATATGAGCAAAACCATAAGACATGCAGAAGCGAAAGTATATAAAAGCCTGGCTTGCGAGATTGTAATATTTGCTCAATTCTTTCCTTAATATGAACCAATATACGACCAACAACTTGCAACAAAATCTGATTTCAACACATATTAATTATCTCAGCCAGAAGGCTATGCGTTTTTGTGTTTGTCTCCGAGTACCTCTAATCTCTATAACTAACATGCACTGAAATCAGTTTTTATTGTAAGTTGCAGCAATTTTGTTTACCAATATCTAGTGTTTAAGCCACAGGTGTCCAATACACCACAGTAGCATATTCTACCATAAATAGCCAGAGTAACACTGAGTCAGTTTCCTCAAACATTTCTCACAAATCTTTCAAAAATCTACTGTGATCACAGAAACTTTGATAGCGTAAACCAGCCTAATATACCTTGCAGTTTTGACAGCACGGTCCAACATCACATTCACTGCCTGGATGAAGCTTACATGTTGTGTAGTTACAACAGTGGTTCCCCATTCGTTCACATTCCTGACAAAGAAGAACATGAATAGAATAAATTAAGCCCCCTCACGGATAGCCCGCCTTTCAGATCAAGAAAAGCGGTAAGATTCGCCAAGAGATTGAGCGTCAGTTCTGTCAAAAATGTCTTACAAATCCTTCAGAACTTAGATTTACCTATGCAAAACTCCTACTTAAACTATCACAGAAACTTTGATAGTGTAAATTAAAGCAGCCCTAACGTTGGTTTTTGAGCACACAAAACCGGAAATCGACCGGAGTCAAATCAATAATCATCTGCTGAAGAAAATGTTTCTGAGCACCCCAACTGGAAATCGAACCCAAAGTCTCTGGTTTAACGAATCAGCGCAAAATTAGCGCTCTTTAACCACTGGGCTATCGAGGTCGTCCGATTGCGACAAACAGAACTATTTATGCATATTGGGACCACAGTGATTGGGACGCTCAGAAACCTTTTTCATGCAGCAGGTGATTTGACTGCATTTGGAAAACCAACATGAATGTATTATTAGTTTTTCAAACACTCATTAATAATTCATAAGCTTATTGGCAAATCATGTCAACCATAATATGTCACGTGCAGTGGCTTTAAACCTGATAAAACACTCCTAATTTAGTATTCTTTATATAAAGAATACTAATAAGGCAGTATCTATTGTAGTCCTGCCCTCATTAGTATGCTTTATATAAAGAATACTAATAAGGCAGTAAATCTATTGAATTTGTAGTCGTGTTTGAAGCCATTTAATAAACTCGCAGGTCGTGTTTTATTAGGTCTAAAGCCACTCGCGCTGCGCGCTCGTGGCTTTAAACCTAATAAAACACTCCTGCTCGTTTATTAAACAGTACATAAAACTAAACTACCTCTTTCGTTCCACAATCACATTCTTCCTCATCATCAATGAAACCATTCTGGCATTCAGCATTAGTATTGTGCTAGAAACAATTTAGAACGAGAAAGTCATCCCTGTGGCCCACATCAGAGTTCTCTGGTAAAAGGAGAAGTATTAATTTAGAAATGTTAATAGAAATATTAAAGTGTTTTACAAACCCGCTTTGTTGGCTGATTAAATAAACACGTTCCGTAGTTTCTTTCCAAAACACTTCTCAATTTTGCTTCAGTACAATTTGACCATTTTAACTGACCACCACTGTTGAAAATACAAAAGATAATATCAGCGAAGTTTCAGTCAGTATAATGCATGTACTTCGATCTCGTGCCAAATTCATAGAAATAGGTAAAGTTAGGGCATGTTAAACATATATTTTCTTGCAACTGAGTGCTCATGCCGGAAAGTGTCCTGCTGTAAATAAGGTTCTCGATGAGAATTCTACGCCGTGTTTAAGAGCTAGCTGAAGACTCAGAGATCGTAATAGAGGTTACAACTTACGAAACTGCATGATTTTAAACTACCAAAACAAAAAACGAATTTCCTCAAGCGAAGTTTTAGATATAGTGGGTCGGATGTTGTGGGACAACCTTCCGTCTGCAGGAAAGAATGCAACCTCACTTTATCAATTTAGACGTTGCATTACGATCTGCTGTTTACTGCAACCGCATACCTCCTATATAATTGAATATATACTGTAGTTTACATAGACTGGCAGATGGTCACGTGCATACTGCATGTACTTTCTGTTCTTGAACTTCTTCAATTTCATTGTAAAATGTTTAATTTAACTTGTAAATAACCTAATGCATAGCAGTTGTAGTAGTAATAGTTAAGTACTTGGAATGTCTAGCAATTACGCCCATCCCGTAAACGAGCTTAGTTTGTATTCTAAAAAAAGTTGAGAGAGGCTATAGCGTGATGAAATAAAAGCCATATATGTATAGATGTATATGTAATTGCAAACGATCGTTTCGAAGGCGAGTCTGACTACCACTATATCTGTTCACGGAGCACATCATAAGGTGGAAGGGCGAGTTTTGGAAGGGAGAAAAACTGATGAAGAAAAATCACAAATCTAATTACATGAGTTTTCGAGCACAAGGAATTTACCCAAGTAACCTCTTAACCTCTAACTACAGTAGCAGGAATAACTCAGCGGCAAAGAGCACCGCGATATCTTAACATAAGATCTGACATACCTCACATAACTATTCATAAGACATCTATGTTCAGAGTCTCTGCATGAACACCCTGTTAAAAGAAATACAGGTTCGATGCAACAGAATCGTTTCGCGTGTTGAAGAGAATGTGGAACAACATAAAACATCATACCAGTTTCAATATGGTCGAAACCAAAACTGTGTCCCAATTCATGTGCCAAAATTGCTCCAAAGATGTCTTTGGTACTTGTGTCCTGTATAATGTAAAATACTCAGATTTAGTGGAATTATTTGTTAGATGTATGACTGACCGCTGAATGGCTGTCACCTATGTTGACAGTCGCAGGCACAAAGTGTAAAGTCGCCCAGAAATAAAAGACGATCACATACAATCAAAGTAGGGAAGTAAATATGATTTTAAAATATAAAATTCATTACAAATTTTACTGTGTAGTATATTCTATAATGATATATTTACTATACACTAATACACGTCTGGGCCGTCTGTGGTTCGTCTTCGACAAAATTCGTGTTTGTACATGCCTTTCACATTTTGTTTCACGGTTGACAACCACTAGTTCATGAAACTGCAGGCTTGTTTCCAGTTTAAAGCGAAATGCATCGCAAAAATATAACGGCGAAATACATCTTTGCAAAATGAAAAACACTTTTTAGTGCGAGCTTGTACTCGCGCACGCGCATAACGTCGAAGACCGTCCATCACATAATGGAGGACAACTCACTGGGACAACTTTGCACTTCGCTATATTCTCAAACACCCGGGTGTAAATAGCCGTGCGGAATTAGAACCCTCGCACGGCGCGCCGTCGGCTCGGGGACAAACTCACAGACAGACCAACTGCAGGCTGACTGACCGACCGAGCTATTGATGGACCAGCCGATTGACAGACCACCGACAGACAAACTGACTGACTGACCGACCTATATTGACTGCCAAGCCGAACGACAGACCGATCGCACCCAACAGACCGCTCAAACCGACTGACAGTTATTCACTTACATAAACTAAAGACGCTGATCTTGGAGAACAAATTGTCCCAATGCCAGCCCATCCCTGACGATTATATTGCAACGGCCTTTGACTAAAAACAAATAAAGTTATAACTTGCCATACATCCGTTTACAGCCATTAGCCCCACTTGGATGATTGATAATTGATAAATGATTAATTTAATAAAATTAACTGATGGGCGCGTTGCCTCTAGTAGAAATGCAATCCCCTTTGCATGGCAGCCTCGTACCCAGGCGCAAATAACGTACTAAAAATAGCAACACTACAGTGTTTTTATATAGATCAGTGGCTAAGATGAGCGAGCGCGCGGGGGTGCTAGGTCAGGACACGACGGGATTCTCGCTCATCTTAGCCACTGATCTATATAAAAACACTGTAGTGTTGCTATTTTTAGTACGTTATTTGCGCCTGGGTACGAGGCTGTTTGCATCGCAAGAACGTCGAGGGTTGATATGATTTGCGAAATCCACGCGTGGCGATCACGTAAACAAGATGGCGGACAAAAGAGAGTGATCAGACTGATGACAAAGAGAGCTCGTTTTATTAAAAATTTTGAAGCAAATTTTGAACACGTTACCAGCAATATTTCAAAAGATATACAATTTCAAAGAAAAGCGACAAATACTTGTGCTAATAAAAAATAAAACATTTAATCTCAAATTAGAGAGGTTTATCATCACGTCGGGTGATATACCATATCTATTAATTTGGGAAATCTTTCGATTCATTAGTCCAGATCTTCATCAAATTATTTACAGTGATGAAGACCTCTTCCAGAGAAACATGGTATTTTTCACAAACCAAAACAATCCCAGTTTAATGTTCCTTACGTAATTAAAACAGCATGGTCACTCTTGGTTGTTTCGTTTGTATCTAAAACATTTATCTTGTACTGAATAAAATTATTCAGGAATTTGTCGTTTTCCGTTGAATTAACGATCTGATCCACATCTTTCCAAATTTCAATCATAGTCAACACCACTCGGATATTTTGAACACGGTACGTCTAGAGAATGGAATACAGAAAGGTCGTGAAAGGGTAAAATGGCATTTGGAATTTCAGGGGTTTTTATTTCGCTGGGGAAATGGTGCTTGGACGACTGGGAGTGGGGGCTGGTACCAACACATTTGCTGCTTAGAATGAGAATCGAAAAGTGGGAATAATCTCTCCCCTCCCCCTCCCCTTCACCACTTGTAGGAAAGCTGGGAGAACAGAGAATTATAGATTGTTTACCAGAAATCCCGGTAATTCCGCATAGAAAGAATATGGAAGGCTCATATTTGATTAGCCCAACCGCAATAAACAGTTTTTCTGTTTCTGGTGTTTATGCACTCAGGTGAAGATATATGTTTGTGATGTTGTCTCTGAGCGTGTGCACACCTGGCAAGCTGAAAAGGTTTGACCACACTGGGCAAGCTTTGGCAAACCAAAGATAGCGGGTTCGATTCCCACCGCGGTCAAGCAAACATTTCAGCCTACCCGGTGTAAACACACTCAGAGACAACATCACACAAACATATGAACAGTTTTCTTGGAAAGGCTTGTCCTCTTCCCCGTTGGAACGTTTCGTACGGTAAACTATGTAGATTTTCGCCATAGTGAATTCATGCAGGGCCTAATTATTTTTTGTGCAAGAATATTTAAGATATATATCTTACGGCATCAGCGAAATTTGCCGCCACAATTGCACGAGTTGATGTCTCTGAACCATATTTTTTGTACTAGAAGAGAAACAATACATCGAGTATTTTAAAATGAAAACAGTACCCAACGATTTACGTGATTGTGATGATTTGCAAATATAAAAATTAATTAATAAATTCATTACCTGAGTGACGTCATTGACCACTACTAATTCAACATATTTCGTTTCACTTAAAACATCTCGACGAACCTGCGAAAGGTAAATTAAATCCAACAAGTTTTTGAAAGGAATTGTAGATGGACATTTCTTGTGGAATGACTAAAATGACTGAAAATGGCAAACTTCGCAAGGCTATATTATCCGCATTTTACAGCATTTCGCAACGAAACTTCGGAATATTACTAATTTTGTGATGCTCTTTCAAGCTGTGATAAAATTTTTCTCTAGACTTGTTGAAATCTAAATTTTAGTCAAAAGGTGAAAGGTCCATTGTCAAGCTCTAATCACAAGTTCATGTACTGTATGAATACTGATTAAGGTGATGCAAATGCACGGTATATATTCTGATTGGTTACGGGCAGTGCAATTTTCTCGAAATACAGTGCCAAAAAAATGAAATACAGTGTAAAAAAAAAGAAATACAGTGCAAATTTCTTAATTTTTAAAATTTTTTTCATTTTCTTAATTATTAATTTTTCAAATTTCTTAATTTTCTTAATTTCTAAATGTGACTTTATACGCACCTGACTGCATAATTTTTTCATGTATATTATTAATAAGTAATAGTATGGTTTCTCGTGCAATTTGAAAAAAACATCACTCGTGAGTTTTTCAAAGACTTCAAATTGGACTTGATTGTTTTTGAAAAACTAGCTCGTGCATGTTTTTTTCCAAACTGCACTCGAAACATACTATTACCTATACAAATATAAAGATTTTGGGCATCTCATGCACTCAATAAAACAAATTTTTGAAGGGGGAAAGTCATGACAGCTGAACACCATGATCGAGAACTTTGGGAATGTCATTTCAAGCCCTTATCCAATGTATTTTTTCATGATTTTGGTGGAAAGTTTTAAGGCGCATGTATTACTTTTATGAGCAGTAAGTTGCTGTACGTACTCGATGTTTTGCTTCTGGCAAACGTTCTACGACAGCTTCGCGTGAGGCCTGACTGGCATGACCGTTTTCACTGTGACCTTAATGGGCGAGAAAACCAAATCATGACAAAAGCTAAAGCCAAAAGCATGCAAAACATGTTCTTGCATGAAACAAAAATCACTATTGTCATGATAATGACTAAGGGACGGACGATTGGAAAAGTAATGGGGTGGAGGGGTTGGTTCTGTCATGCATGGACTTTTTTATGGTTCACTCTGAAAAGGGTAAATTACTCTGAAAATCTTCGTACACTTCATCAAAAATCAAAAAAAATCTTTGGAAAAATCCCAAAATCTTACTAAATCCCAAAATCCCAAGAAATCTCTAAAAATTGCATAACATACTTGGGAAAAGCCCAATAAAATCCTCAAAATTATTGCAATATTGAGAAATCCCATCAAATTTAAACATTTAAATCATGAATTGCCGTGAAAATACCCTCCGTTGATTTACATTATTTCTGAACAATAATTCGACGGATTATATGTCGCAAAAAATGTCGGAAAAAGTTCGGCGAAAAAAAATAAGGGAAAATATTTCGAAAAAATCAGCTGAAAAAAATCCCAAAATCCCTTAAATTTGGGGAAAAATCCCGGAATCCCGAGAAAAATTGCCGGGATTTCAGTTCTAATCCCAAAAATCTTCGTACGCTTTTTTCAGAGTAATTTACCCCTCGGTTCACTTGGTGTGCATGTGTTTTTGTTTCGTGTTGTGATACATTTTTTCTGCCATCTTGTAGTTGTATGGAAGTTTTTCAAAAAGTTTTGCTTGTGTGGATTTTTCTGTTCTTTCCCCCACCCCCTTCACATTTGTAATGGTCCATTCTAAAGCAAAAAAAATATTTAGTACCAACCACATTTATATTCTGGCAAATTCGCATGTTCAGATTCAAACACTATGTGAAGCACCTAAAGAAACAATGAGGTTTGTCTCATTCAATGCAGTGCACAATATATTCATCATTATTATTATATTTATATTTATCCGGACGTCACTGAAGTGTTTTTCAGTGGGTAATGTGCTAAAAATATATGCATAAATTTAATCAAATACTTGCTAATCAACTCTATTTATACTGAAAAATCTGAGGTGTCCCTCAAGGTTCTATTATCGACCCTACTTCTCCATTTAACGATTCCACGGGTTGAATTGAAAATGTCTTATCTTCCAAAGTAAAGTAACCTCTAGAAAATTTTAAGAGGCAGTTATAATACGTTGTATAATTTAGCTTCAGGTCAGTCGTTGAACGTCCCTAATACCATAATTAAAAATAGCATATTTAAGTGGCACTTTTTTATACTTACTCAAACCCATCACAAGACGAAATTGCTGCAATTGATGTATCTTTGTGCCTCTCAACATGACCATGGAAATAGCAATTGCGGGGCGCCTTGTAAAATGAAAAAAAAAACACAGTTGTTGTCGTTGTTGGTTATGTTTGTGTTGTCATCGTTGCGGTTGCACCAGTGTTTTAGTATGACCGCGAGTTTTGATTCCCAGAATATGCATGTCTCGTTATAATAGTTTAACTATAAACAAATCATCACAGGTTTTCCTAAGTACTCTGGTCTTCGACTACCGCTTTGAATAATTCTCACTGGCTTAATACACACATGACCTGATTGGTTAATCGGATATATACTAAACGTATCTAATTGGTTGACGAAGTCAAATCTGAGCCTCTCTAATACATCATACATGTAGGGATACCGAACTCAACTTGCCCGCTAAAAGGGGTATTGAGGCAGACTTGTGGCGAGACTTGATGGCTCTTGCTGGAAGGAGAAAAGTTTAGAACTGATGGCTGTAATCATTCCTGACTCACTGTCTTGCTCATTACAACGAAATTGAAGATATCCTCTATCTTTTCATTAGCCTCCTCCGAAGGTATCTCGTAGTTCATCTGGTTTACTTGCTTTGTACCTGCAACCAAATTCTGCCTGCAAATCTAAAGGCTATGCATGTATAGAGGAGGCTAGTATACCTCATTAACAATCTTGTATCCATGTGTAGTGACATGTCTTTCAAAGAAGTTCGGAGAAAGTAAATTTCTGAAAGAAAATATAAAACTCAGAATAAATGACGAAAAATTTTAAAACGCTCGCTGAGCTAGCTTTGCTTATTCATAAAGTCTCAAATTTTCTTACTGTACCTACTCCAGTAATTAATCAACAGTTTACTTTGCAATGCCAACAGATCACGTCTCTACTTTCGATTCATGAAATAACTATTCCTAATTGTGTGAAATTTCGTAGGTGTTTACAAGTTGTTTTAGAATATTCTAATTTTCTCAGGCTTCTCAGATTTCCGCCTCCACATTAAATCCTCCTCAAAATTTCTACATATTATTTTTTTAAATTTCTACATATTCATGTTTATACATTACGAATATTTGGGATGAAAGAAGAATAGATTGCGTGATTTTAAGAAATCGCGGGGCGTGGGATGTGAAAAAGTATATACGGAAAACGTGCTGGAGACATCCACACTCAATATAGTTCAAAATGATATCTCAACATAGGTGTCAGACTGATGTCTCATTAGAATAATGTACTTTGTTATATGGCAAGGTGGTGCATTTTGATTGGTTCCTGAGTGGTTGGTCTGCAATCCGGACTAACACATATTTTTAATAATAAAAATAGTTTTTTTATTAATTGATTTCAAGTTTTTGAATACCTGTCCGGACGCACAAGACTCTTGAAATACCATGTTCCATGCATGTGGAAACATGACTGCCTCAGTAAATAGTTTAGCAGGAATAATATTTGACAAACGGATGCCAATGAGACTGAAGACGCAAGTGTACAGAACAATGGCAACATCGGTGATCCTATATGGCGCAGAAACTTGGGCAGTGAAGGAAGAACAAGTGAAGAAATTGGAAGTAGTGGAGATGAGATATCTACTAGCTACAGACATAAGAAAGACACAAGGAAGGAATTGAAGGTCGTGGAGCTGAGAGAGAAGATGCGAAAAAGTAGTGTAAGATGCTATATAGCCACGTGAAGAGAAATGGAGGAACATGAGTTTGTCAGATGGGGTGTGGAGCGTAGGGAATCAGGAACAAGAAAGAGAGGACGACTGAGAAAGCGGTGGATGGATTATGTTCGGGATGATCGTAGCCCTATTTTAATGGGGGGGGGTGAGGAGGGGTGTAAGTGCAATTTTGTCGAGTCGTTTCAACCACTAATTAATATTTCTTTTCCCAAAATTGTTGGAGGTGGTAGAAGGCGGTACATAATTAATTTTCTTCATGGTTAACGTACCTTATTCAGTTAATTTTTCTTAATGTTTTCGTAAATTTCCCAAACTTTTTGCCATAATTATACTTCTCAAACAGTGTAACTCATATATTTTAGTTCTTTTCCTTCCTATCCAATTCATGTTTTGCCGACTACGAAAACAATTTGCCGACTAGAAAGATGTCAAGGTGTCGAGGCGATCCTCCTCTCCTAGTCTCCTTGAGGGGACAAACGGGACGATGCTTCAAATTATGAACACAGTATGAAAACAACCACATGAATAAATTTACAATTTAGCATTGTTTGTGTAAATGTGCATTTTTGAGGGAACTGTTAATACATATTCATGTTTCGCGTACAAAGGGTTAGGATGAGATCAGGGTGAAGATCCAAGAGATACGTGCGAGAGGATATTAGCGAACTTAAGATGAGCTAAATGTAGTACGCGGACGTGACAAAAGACAGTTACTTATGCTTTTCTTTTGGATTTGTTACCAGTTTAAATTTGTTTTTCACCTGTATCTTTCTTTGTTGATAAAAATAATCCATATTTTTTACCCGTGTTGCTGACACTGCGAATTTAAGGTGGATTTCTTGTCACGTCCGCGTCCAATATTAGTGAGCATAAGGGAGCGGTCATTATTTATGGCAGGGGGTGGCACCGAAGAGAAAAGGGTTGGGTAAACAAAATTTTGAGTGAGTAAAAGGTTGGGTACATGAAAAAGAAAACAACTCAAGGGTTGGGTAATAAAAATTTATTGTCATTTCCAAAGCATGACTCACTGAAATATTGGAGACCAAAAAGCACTGTCAACAGTCAGATGTCAATATAATATGTGAATCAATCAGAGTCACTATCTTGATATGTTGAGAGACAGATGGTGTCTCCAAAGAAAGTACATGTGCAGACAACATGAAATCAGTTTAGACTGCAGAAAATTGCACAAGCAGTTATCAAGCTCATGTCACAGAAGTGGTAAAGGACATGTGTGACAACTGAATGGTATCCGTTTGTAAAGTTTTTGGCCAGGGGTGGGTATTTATTTTTTAATCCATATTTGAGGTTGGGTAATCAAATTTTTGGCTTTTTAATAATGGTTGGGTCAGCAAAATTTTTGCCACAAAAACCATTTCTCTTCGGTGCCAGCCCCCACCATAAATAATGACCGGTCCCTAAGAAAGCGACGTTCTTTTCAACAGGTACGTCACCCGACGCTCGTCTAAGGAAGCAAAAAAACTTTAAACTAAATCTTAGGTTTTGTCCTATGTGTTGAGGATTACCACAAACTGACAAAAACACAGTTCTTAATCCAGTCCCCCTCGACGAGCTGGCGTCAGTGTTGACAAAAAAGTCACTTGCTTAAGCTCCCTATTGATGTCAAATTTACGTGTGCAAACACTGAAACACATGGTCTTAAAACAATTAAAGGATCCGTCACGTCTCATCATCTGGGTGAATGAAATAGCCTTTCTCACACCGCCATTTTTGGCTGGCAACCTTTTAAGAACAGGGATTGTAAGCGGTGGAAATGAAACTTTCTATAACGTAACCATAGCTCTGAGTATAATCCAGTGATATAATCATTATAAATCGATTTACAGTTGAATATTTGAAAAATTATTTTCACATCGCTTAGATTTGTCACGTCGTTTATAAAATTGTATCCAAAAATGGCGGATTTAGACCTTCGTGAGAAAGCCTAATTAAATTTTTAATATTTTTACTTTATGACTTTAGTTATTGGTTATCATAAAAGGGATTAACTTGTCTGAGCACTCCTATATAGAGAGTAATGATAAACGCGAAGGAAAGACGGAAGGCGCTTATGAATATTCCTAAACGCATTATCACGTTTGAAACATGAGTCCACAACAAACACTTTGAAAAGGTTATCGTAAGGTCATTGTAAAAGATTTGAATATTTCAACACCAACAAGGAAATCGAAAACGGAATATAAAACTTCTTTCAAAAACTCAGGTATAATTAAGGCTAACAACTTAACGAGAATGCAAGAAAATTGGTGCCGCTTTCGCTTTATTGTAGTAAATATTTACCTACAAAAGAAATCATCATCACAATAATTGCATCTTAAATAAACACGGATAAAATCAGCTGCCTATAATTTACTTGTCCGAATTTCTGCGCCTGTCAAATATCCTGGGAACCTTTCGAACTAATGCAATGTAATTCCGGCCAAAAATCCTCACTGCTGAGGGGGTGGCCGTATCGAAAAATAATAATAATAACAATTCAAATTACTTAAAAATATATCTTTATTTTACCTGTTTGGTGTCAGCTGTAATTTAATAGTCTGCCCTTGGAAACGGAAAGAAAGCAGTCTCTTTTCTTCGACCTAAAATGGTTTAAAAATTAAACTTATGAACAAAAATTACATTTATTTTAGGACCATAATACATTGCTAGTTTTACATCGACCATCGTAGGCGGTAATGTGAATATTACGAAACCAAAGACAATATATTTGAATTTCTAACCAGGTGTCAAAATGGAGATTGTCTGCAGACATTCATATTCCAGGTTTCTAATATTTCTGAAATTTATGTTCCTGAAATTTATGGAAACTTGGACGTACCGGTAATTCGCCAGTGTTGTGAACTGTAAAAGATTCGCTTAATTTTGGTTCAACAAACTCGTATTGCTGCAAACTGTCAATGAATTGTTGGTCTTTCTTCTGTAAATGCTTCCCATAGGTAAATATTACACCTATAAAATAGAAAAAGTATTGTAGAGATGGCGAAATTTTTGCGTGGTAATTATATCTGAAATGGACCATTTGCATTATAGACTAAATTTTGATCTAGACAAAAATTTCATCACAGCTTGAAAGAGCATCACAAAATTAGTAATATTCCAAAGTTTCGTTGCGAAATGTTGTAAAATGCGAATATAACCTTGCGAAGTTTGCCATTTTTCAGTCATTTTAGATTACAAACGGGAAATTGACAACCCCATACGCTTTGAGGTTGTCGATTTCCCGTTTGTACTAAAATGACAGAAAATTGCAAACTTCGCAAGGCTACATTATCCGCATTTTACAACATTTCGCAACGAAACTTTGGAATATTACTAATTTTGTTATGCTCTTTCAAGCTGTGATGAAATTTTTGTCTAGATCAAAATTTAGTCTATAATGCAAATGGTCCATTAAGTACGTCCCAGTCACGCATACTCAATAGACAACACTTTAAAAATGTCAGATCTTTTCATGTCTTCTTTGTTTGTCTGTTTCGTATCATGAGCTCAGAAGTCACAGACAACGACAAACTTTATTTATCAAATATTTATAAATACATAACCTTTACTTACATATAGCTTGGATAGAAAAGCAGAAAAACACGGACTTGGCCATAATTTAACGAGCAACTACAGGAGCTCCCGTTTGGCAGCCACCTCCGCAGGTATATAGTATTTAAAGATTAAGAATATTAAAATAAACAGAAGTAAAGCGGAATTAAGTGAGCAAATATCGCCACACATAACTCCTCCTCACATGAACTCGTGACCTTGATGAATTTTTATTCGTTCCAGCCTGTTTTGAATGGTAAACTGAAGAAACAATACACCGCGCGGAATACTTCATCTACCGTTGGCTAAATGTTGTTGTCCATATTTGCATGAAATAGATCAATATCGGGGAGAAAGCAGAATAACCAATATAGTGAATAACATCATGCAGACTGTCAATAAATAATGAATCTATCTCTTAGTTGCTTATCGATCCGTGCCATAAATTTTCTTATTGAATAAACTGGAGGTCATTATTTTAAATTATTCTGAGAGCGCCTTATTGTTTTTCCTTTTACCCCTGTTCAAGGCCCTGGATCAGGGGTCGTTTTCTGTTTCGCTGAACCTGTAGTCTGTATGCAGACTCTGCACTCTGGCGCCGAGCGACGCGTCCCCAGTCGCTCATCCCACGTTGAATATGGGAATGCATCAATCCCATGGGCCTTTACGTGCTTATTGTTTCAACCCGCAAGCGCCTGCAAATTTGCGCCTGTATGATCTTAGTTTTTGGAAGCAAAATTTGAGGGACTGCTTGGAGAACTTCCGGTTGTAGTGGAGCTCATTTTAATTATTAAAGTCAATGGTAATCGGTCTATATTTGAAGTTAAATAATCCGTTAATAGTGAAATATTTATGGTGAAAAATAATCAAGCGAACGTCAACATCGTTGATGCTTGCTACCCAATTCACAACTTTAAATAACTCGCATGCCTGGTTACTATTGTTCTAGTTTACAGAAGCATAGAGAAGAACAAAGGTAAAGCCTATACTTTCCATTTGGTCGTTAGTTGTCGCTGGCACGACAAGTGGCTGCGGATGTAATAGAGCGGTGTCACAACAAAACTTTATAAAACTCTGCAATCATTAAGACTGATTTGCATATAACACACAAAAAGACTATTGATATTGTACTGTTTAATAAACGAGCAGGAGTGTTTTATTAGGTTTAAAGCCACGAGCGCGCAGCGCGAGTGGCTTTAGACCTAATAAAACACGACCTGCGAGTTTATTAAACGGTTTCAAACACGACTATACAAATCAGTCAATAGATATACTGCCTTATTAATTAGTATTCTTTATATAAAGAATACTAATGAGGACACGACTACAATAGATACTGCCTTTCTTTATATAAAGAATGCTAATTACGAGTGTGTTTTATCAGGTTTAAAGCCACTGCACGTGACATATTATGGTTGACATGATTCGCCAATAAGCTTATGAATTATTAATGAGTATTTGAAAGACTATTTCACATCTACCGCTTGTCGTGCCAGCGACAACTAACGACCAATTGGAAACTAGGCTTAACTAAGCATTAGAGTTATGTAAAAGATATAAAACAACAGTAACTCCGAAAATAAACATTTTAATATTCTAGTTTTCGACTAAGACTCAGTCATCATCAGAAAATTGATTCCTGATGACTGAATCTTAGTCGATATTAAAATGTTTATTTTCGGAGTTACCGTTGTTCTACATTTTATTAAAATACTCAGTGGTTCCCGTAATTTATGTAAAAGAGTTATTCACTTATGTAGATAATTATTCACTTGAGCTATTGAAATAACGTATTGTTAGAATTTGACTGCGGCCGGCCTAGCACTAAGCTGAACGCAAAGATGCGTAAAATATTGACAAGGGTGCATATATTAAATATTGACTTTAATATTAAGAAACAGCTATATTGACTTATTACAAAACAGCTTCTTAGGCCTGTTCTAAACGTCGGATTTTACATGTGTCGAATGCATTCAAAACAATAGATAATCAGCTGAAATGCCACATTATCCATTGTTTTGTATACAAAATCATTGAAATAACGTATTGTTCGAATTTCAATGCCGTAACACAAAGGATTTTGACAGGGTGATTAATTTGTTTTAAAAAATTAAAATATCTTTGTAAAGTGAACGTTTGTTTGCTCATGGGAATTTAAAAATGCTTCGTAAATTGTAATATGCGTAATATGCATTCGTGGGTTTAGTACTTTATGCCTGACATAACAAGTTTACGCTGAGTATTACCATTCATTATAGCAGTTATGTCAATCTTTTATGCACTCGTGGGATTAACTTAGTGCTAGGGCATTGAATATCGAACAATACGTCAATTTCAATGATTTTGGGTTTTTTTGAGACACCCTGTAGATTCGGCACATGTAAAATGTGACGTTTAGAACAGGCTTTAGGCCCGTCAGTATACGTCGAATTTTGGTCGCGTCGAATGCAATTAAGACAATAGATAATGAGATGATATATAAACCTCATTAAGCTTCATTATCTATTGTTTGAATTGCATTCGACGCAACCCAAATTCGACGTATAAAACAGACCTTAAACAGTTTCTTTATGCATAAAATTTACTTCTGTCAAGCTTTCATGCACTTGTGCCGTTGTGGGTTCAGCAGAGTGCTGAGGCATTCAAATTCTAACAATGCGTTATTTCAATAGTTTTTGTTTTTTGGACACCGCTTGCATGTAGATAATTCTAAAGTGTAGTTACCATTGTTCTATTTTATGCTTCCGTAAGCTAGAACAATAAGTTTGAGGAATTCCGGGTCATAACATTAGAAATAATTTAGAGTCGTAGTCAACCATTTGAATGACCACGTTCTCAGGTTCTTACATAAAAATTGTTTTAGAAGGTTACTGTTTTTGTTTTTGCAACCTGTAGGAGGAGCCTGGACGTAGAACTAGAGCGTCTGGTTAGGGGTGGACTATTTTAAAATATCCTGGGAAGAGCTACAATCTTGGACATAACTAGTTGAGACTATTTTCCCCCTATAGAAAATTCACATTTTTTTATGATAAACTCCATGTTGAATCATGTTGCCCTTCTTAAGCCCCCGCTCCCCCAACTCAATGTTGAGCTTGTATCATGGTATATTACCAAAAGTTGTTTCGGCTTGTATCATGGTATATTACCAAAAGTTGTTTCGGCGTTGTTCACAACATTGAACTGGGAGGGGAAGACAAAGTTTGTTTTGTCAATGTTCAATAACTTTGTAATATTAGCTGGAATGGTCTCAAGGGTTTTGTCCAAGATTGTAGGGTGGCAGATCCCCCCAAAAATGCATGCAGCTGAGTGGAATTTGAAAACAATTCATGCAAGCAAGGAAAAAAATCCTGCTACAACGTGAAAAAAGCTTGACAAAGCTCCTAACTTAAAAAAATTCTTGCAAGGAAAATTTCCCCTCCCAGCATATCTAATGGTCCACCCCTTCCAATTATCATAAATACGGTTGAAGAGGCTGATCATGAAGATATTCATGCTAGTATGTGATAAAAAGCATATTAAAGTTTACATCAATATCTTGGATTTATCAAGATGTTATTTTTCGGACTTTGTTTGCATAGGTAATAATAGTATTGTTTCGAGTGCAATTTGGAAAAAAAAACATGCAGGAGCGAGTTTTTCAAAGACTAT
Source organism: Paramuricea clavata (assembly GCA_902702795.2). Taxonomy (NCBI): domain Eukaryota; kingdom Metazoa; phylum Cnidaria; class Anthozoa; order Malacalcyonacea; family Plexauridae; genus Paramuricea; species Paramuricea clavata. The sequence continues at coordinate 16,254 of CACRXK020001928.1, read as the reverse complement.
CAAAATTGCACGAGTCCGAAGGATGAGTACAATTTGAAGTCTTTGCCACTCACGAGTGTATTTTTTTTTCACAATACACGAGAGACCATACTATTACTTATTAATAATATACATGAAAAAATTATGCAGTCACGTGCGTAAGTCACATTTAGAAATTAAGAAAATTAAGAAAATTAAGAAATTTGAAAAAAAAATTAAGAAAATTAAGAAATATGCACTGTATTTCTTTTTTGCACTGTATTTAATTTTTTGGCATTGCTCTCTCATGTATATTATTATATATTTAATAATATACATACAGATATTACTCGACTGTGATTGGTTGATTTCAGTGCAGTTAATCCCAAACAGCAGTGCAATTTTCTGTAATCACAGTGCAATTTCTTGTAATTACAGTGCAATTTTTTGTAATCACAGTGCAATTTTCTGTAATCACAGTGCAAAAATCTGTAACAAACTGATCTGATTGGTGGAAAAACATTGTGATGATTAAATCAACCAATCAGTTTAAAGCAATTTAGTTTAAAGAAGTAACAGTCACAGATTGCTGCGCTTCAAAATAAAACAATGTTATATCCAAATTGCACTCGAAACCATGCTATTACCTATACATATTCTGTTAAATTGTAGGCAGTGGAACACCTGTTTGGAAAGGTATAGTGGCGCTAAAATCATATTGTAAGATCATATTTTACCGTGACCGGTTTCGTTGCGTCAACTCCGGAACATTGTCCCCATATCGGAACATGATACCCAGGATTTAGCATAATTGCCGTCGATGGTTATTCTTCATCCTGTAATGAGAATTTGGTACGACGTTCAATTGAATGATTGCAAAGGTGTTTGCATTGGAGAACTTCAAGGGCTGGTTGTACGAAGATATTGCTATCCATCGGATAGTTAGTTTTAGTATTTATTCGGGAGGTCGGCAGTGTGTTTCGCGCAATTTGATTGGTTGTTAATGCTCTGGCTACATACGAGCAATATTTGTACTAAACGAAGCTGCGGTTCCTCCAAACACAAAGAAAGCCACAAAGTGTTGTTAGCATTGTGCAGAGGTATCATTTAAAACAATTTCTAACGAATAAAATTACTAAAAGCTTGCAAATACTGTTTTGTTTACAACTATTTAAGCTGGATTTAGTACCAAGGGTGGGTAGTAGCGAAGTAGTTGTAGTTCGCTACTGTAGCGAACTACAATTTTCAAGTAGCCAGTAGTTTTTGACTACTTTTTTAAAACAGTAGCTGTAGTTATAGCGAACTACATTTTGCCTAAAAGTAGCCAAGTAGCTGACTACTTTTCAAACAGCGAATCGCTATTCACTACTTTTTAAAATTGTTAGCAACTTGATAGAATAGCATGATATTGAGACACGGTTTGCTTAAAATCAATACTCAGTAGTCAATCACTCCTGAACACTGTAGTGCTTACAAACATGTTGCTTTATGTTTACTGTTGCTACTCGTAAGTCGATTTCCTGAGTTAGTAGATGCTCCAAATACAGTAAAACTAAAAAATATAGCGTAGCGAAATAGTTCGCTACATTTTTTAAGCAGTAGCTGTAGTCAGTAGCAAACTATCTTTGTTCAAAAGTAGCAGTAGTTGTAGCTGACTACATATTTTTGAAGTAGCTGTAGTTATAGCGAACTACAAAAATTTTGTAGTCAACCCACCCTTGGGATTTACACGAGCAACAAAATTGCTGCAACTTGCAACAAAATCTGATTTCAACGCATGTTAGGTAGAAATGTCGACACATGTTGCCTTGTGATTTGTAATTTATGTGCAAACATTTTCAATTAACATGCGTAGAAATTAGATTTTGTTGCAAGTTGCAGCAATTTTGTTGCTCGTGTAACTCCAGCTTTACGGGAGTCATGGAGTTGTAATTTTTGTCTTGTTTTGTTACCGTTCTTCTTTGTATGAAATAAATAAATTATGAACATTGAGTAGTTGTAGAATGTATATTAAATCCTCCATCAATCTGCTGTTTAATACACACATTGCAAGCAAATTTGATTATGAACGATAATTCATCCAGTTAAACACTGCGGTCAGTAGCAATCATCATGTCGCGTGACATCAACCCTCGACTTAATTTATCGACAACTTATGGCATTGCGATAATTTAGTTCTCTTTTCGCGGTTCAACAAGAACTTTGTTGTAAACACTTCATGCAATCTGTGAGATAAGAGGAGCGTGGGTAGCTGGCATATCGCTCTGGGTGATCAGAGAACGCTGTTGATTCATCACAGTAAAACTACGGCAAGAATGAGAATATTCCGGCAATTTTGGGTAGTAGAAAATATTCTAGAAACCCGGAAAACTGAAAGCGGTTAACAATCGGACAGTTGCAGGAGGAAACCAGAGTGCCCTTGGAGTAGAAGTATTTTGGGCACATCTGCATTATTGCAAAATTTGAACCCCGAGGTGAACGGCTCATTATTGAACCAATGATCTCTGAGATACAACATCCCAGTGACTTTGATTCATTTTAGAGCGAGAAATGGTCAGTTCTGCGGTCTGTGGGTGCATTATACGATCGCTTCATTATTCGTTATTGCCATTGGATGGTATTAATAATAATATTCTTCATTATTCTTCATTGCCATTGTCTTTCACCTTTTGGCTGGAATTCAATTCGTGCGCCAGGCCGCCAGTCGTCTGTTTTCGTTCTGTTTCCACAAACTTATTTGGATCAGTAATGCATACAATATATTATCAAGTCTAACAGTAACAGTTACCTAAGAATAAATAACTTATAAATCGAAGACCCAAACAAACGGGACTCTTAAAAAGGACCCATGCAAGACAACTGCCAATAATCCAGATTTTATGTACTTAAATGTTACCCATGTTAGTATATTAAGACTGTATATTGAAAATTCTTAAATGGAAGAACGATGTGAAAGTATATGATAGGAACTTTAGGAAGTGTAGAGCGATAGAGTAAGTAAGTAAGATATGCAGGCGGAATGAAGGACATAGACATACAAACAGGCAGCTATCAGGTCCTGTGGCAAGGGCAGCTATGTCCTGTGGCAAGGGCAGTCGCGTGCTAATTAAGGACCACATACAGGACAATAGATGTCTGAAGAAGATGAGAATAGTAATTTCGCCTCAGTCACAAGGAAGAAGAGAAGAGTGCTTCCAGTCTGACTCAACCAAACACCGCAGCTTTTCACCAGTAAGAGATAACTCGACCTCGTGGGAGAGCAATTTGGACAGAACTTACAAAGGTGTTCATGATCAATAAATTTAGTTTAGCTGGGAACGAGGATGGTAGTACTGGACAAATAAGGAATGACCCTTCCTCGACCTTTACGAAGAACAGTTGGAATTGATGAGTTAGAAAATGTTTCAGATTGCGTGGGAGAAACGCTACATGATGAAACAGAATCACGCATAGTGAGCGATTATCTAACAGGGTGTAACTTGAGTCTCTCGCAATGGAATGCGTGGGCACGCGTGTTTAACATTACACATCATATCTGGAAAAAAATCTCCAGGTGTCTACAAACAATGTTAAGATGCACTTGGAATGTGATCTTGTATGTAGAATATTTGCCCGAGATTTATATTTTCTAAGCTGGTTTACTGCACTATCCAAGTTCCCCTAATCCAACTATGTGACAGCCTAAACCTCTTTATTACAGATTGAACTCTGAAGGCTCGTTTATACTATCATATTTTATCAGAGTTTGTAAGAGTGTCTAAACTTCTCATATTAATTTTAAAATTGAGATCCGATGGCCCGTTCACATTATCCAAGTTTCTCTTATCACAATGTGAGACAGTGTAAACCTCTTTCAAAGACTTGGGATTGGTTTGCACTATGGATTAGTACTTTGATCCAAATATGTGACAGTGCAAACTTCTTTTAAAGACAGAAGGCTGGCTGCTTATGATTATAATTTTCAACAATCTGTGCCAGTGTAGGTATAGTGCCAACGAAGGGCCTTCGCTCGAAACGTCCAAGTTCTCTTTGTATTTTTTCAGATAGTTGCATCCAGTGGCGGAAATTCATTTTTTCCGGAGGGGGGGGGGGGCAAAACCTCCTAAATTTCCGACAAAACTCTCAAATTTCCGACATACCCCCCCCCCCCATTTGCACTGAAAGACTGTTTTAGCCCTCTTTTAGGTCAAATTTCCAAAAATTCGACAATTTTCCTTGAAGGTGGAGGGGGGGGGGGGCGGCCGCCCCCCGCCCCACCAAGATTTCCGGCACTGGTTGCAACCCTATCAATCGGATGTTTTCCTGGCTTATGGAATTTCCTTTGATCAAACTCTTTCAAAGACACAATTTTCTGTATTCTAATTCTTCCTTTGCATAAGTGATATATAAATATGTTGTTACAGTGTACAATTTGTCTTTAGACTGATTCTGTTCCGAACTTGCATTGCAAATAAAATCTGAATGGCTTGGACGGGAATCATGGCTAGGTTTATTAGTAACAATGAATGTTTTCTGATTTTAAACTTTTCATTTGTAAGACTCGTAAATCATTCACCAGGGAAATGGCATTCTATAAATCTCAGTCTCTTGCATATATCTGACATTGAATTAAGGACAAAGTTACGTGGTTAATTTCCAGTGACATTTCTAATTGCTGCTCCCACGCTTCAACAAATTACAGCTAGAAACCAGCAACTTTTATCTATAAACTGACATTAATTACAAGATCACTAAGATTGATAAAGAAAAAAATGTTTTCAATGCTTTTCCCTCCAACGCAAATGCAATGACATACTCCGTTTGGATTAAGTGATGCAGGATGTCTTTAATACGCCATGTCCATAATTTGTGCATAAAAAATGAGACTTTATTAATTTTGGGTGAAAGTGTTAATAATACTGTCCATTCGAGTATTTGGTGTAAGAAATGACCTCTGACTTTGCCTTTGGGCAGGAGGCGACTACATTCAATGCATTCTATATTTCTGTTCCTTTTCTTTTAGCCGGTAAAGAGAATATACAATATGAATTCCGTTATATCCGATATCCTGAGGGCACATGTAGTATCCAGACAGCGCGCGGTTCCTATGATATTAACCTTGGTTACTATGTAACCTCATACAATTGTCACATGGAATCACATCCCATTAATTATATCCATCTTTTCAACCTAGACCTAGTGTTCCAATTTACAAAATAATGGCAATTACTAACTGAGTATTATTTGTGTTTCATTTTGTTATTGTTGTTGTACTTTGCCGTTGTTGTTTTTGTTGCTCTTTTGTTGCTCTTAGGCCCGTTTCATACGCCGTACTTCACATGTGCCGAATACATTAAAGACAATAGGTAATGAGCTGAAATGCCTCATTATCTATTGTTTTTAATGTATTCGGTACATGTGAAGTAGGGCGTATGAAACGGGCCTCAAGTTCTCCCTGGTATAAATCTCGAACGTGTGTTTGTATTTTCAGGTAGTTGGATCTCTCTCAGTCCGCAACCTGGTATAGCATAATATTGTTTTAGAAGTAATTCATTAAAGCATCGAAGGATACAATTGATGTCCACATAAGATGTCTTCCTCTACGTGCGAATTATAAGGTCGTCATTTTGGCCTTTATTGTTTTACTTTTAAAATCACTACTATCCGCAGTTAGAGTGTTATTGGATCCGGCTTCTGAGATAACCATCGCACATTCCTTATATTTTTCCACTACATTCTTAAAAATAAGATAACAGCGCTTGAGAAGAACTTCCACCATTCACTGACCTTCCGCACTGACGTCATCGTTCTTTCTCCAAATTTCTATCACACGGTATTCTCATAAAGGCTGGCTTCACGCGCGCGATATTCTGATAAAGCATGGCTTTCATTTCCTCGCGGCTCTCGCGCTCAAGGCATGGTAGCGTGGTCGTCGCGCAGTCTGGATCTTTCTTACCTTTTGTGTGCTGCATGTAAATCAATCGTTATTTTTTTACGGAGATAAATATAGACCGCAGGCGTAGGCAGTCGGAAAACAAAGCAAGGTGTTTATTTTAGAGAAAAACAGCAGAATTTTCTAGGAGAAATACAACTACCAGAAAAATAGGTTCGACGTTCCAGAAAACTCTGTTGTTTGTTCTCATTGCTACTTATATAGTCGCACCGACTGTTCTATATTAGAGAGGTGCCCCTTTTTTTAAAAGAAAACATACCAAGACAGCAGAAAGGTAAGACCGTAGCGAGATGTTTGATTGTATTTTCTATTATATTATAATATTATTATATTGTTATATGGCCACCTTGACATGCTTACGATGGCCATGTACCGGTGACGGCAGAAAACAAGATTACTTATACTTTTGTATTCGAGCCAAAACATACATTACGTACAGTTTCAAAAGAACTTGTCTTCCTTTTAAACAACCTTGAAATTCCCTGAAGTACTGATCAATAGTAAGTGAATTCACATAAAACATCCCAAACGACTTGAACGTTTTACTGAATTACTCTGTTGGCGTGGTCATGAGCCGTGAAAATGTGTAAATAACGTAGCAGTTTGAACAATTACGGCGTACTAGAATGCTTAAGGAATACAAATTATAGTCGCCTTTGTCTTAGAGTAAATATGCTATTTATTTATTTATTTATTTATTAAACTTCGCCACTTACAACAAACAAGTGGCAGGGTCACCACAACAGTATACACCAATTACTTTGGGCCCTTTAAAAATTGCTAAATTTGAATACAACACAAAACAACATATCGCAATACAAAACTACATCGCACAGAACAATATTGAATATTATGCAATGCAGTGCAATGCAATGCAATACAACGCAACGCAACGCAACGCAATGCAACGCAACGCATACATAGCAAGAACAAGATTCAACTTCCACCGCCACTACCACTACCGCCACCAACAATATTATAGTTTATCGAGCTGACCAATTACATGCACACCAGGTCAGCGAGAGGTAGCGGCAGTGGCGGAGAAAGCCAAATTCCAAACTCGCTAAAAACAACAAGAGATTGGACTAGCCAGACTTCGAGCCTTGTGGCACTTTAGGCAGATAGATTTCCATGTCCGTGGATTATCATGATCATGTTGTAAATGGCTTGTACGTGAAACGTCTGGATGAGAAATTTCGTATTCTTTCAAAATAAATGAATGATATTTGGTGAGAAAATTGAACTTCAAGTTTATTTGTAAATCAGCATGACTTTGTATCAGATATATACAAACTCCTTCACGCTCATGATTTCTTTTGTGTTCTCTTCATTAATTATTAATGCTTTTCACAATACCAAATAAAACCCAGGCTGAATGAATAATAAGTGTCTGTCCTGTAGGCAAGTTAGAGTTATAAACCTCGAAAGTCGGTTTATAACTGATATATTGCCCCCGAGGACGCGGTTTATAACTGATATATTGCCCCCGAGGACGCGCAGCGTCCGAGGGCAATATATCAGTTATAAACCGACTTTCGCGGTTTATAACTAACTTATATCTCATTTGTGGAGGTTTTCTAACATATTTTGTCATTTTCAAAAATTTTTGATGAAAAATTCTCGCGTTTTGTCGAAAGGTGTAATTATTTATTCAAGGTATATTAGCTAGTTATAAACCTCGGACGATCAAAGAAAACCGACACAAATGAGATATAAGGGCAATTATAAACACGCACGTTAGTTTGATATTTTTCAGAGATTGTCTTTTGACTTCAGATTTTAATTAGTTCCATGCAGTGTCATGTTCTTCTTATATGGGCATCCATTAAAGCTCATGAATTAAAAGTATTTAGTTTGAAAGTTTATTATGTGAAAAGCAGTTGCGGTCTGCAAGTGCATTAATATGTGAAAATTGCAAATGCTCTCAAAATGGAGATTCAGATTGATAAAAAAATCGCATTCTTCAAGGCAAAATTGCATGCATGAAATAGGCTTGAATACATAGTCGTATTATTCATAACGAAACAACTCATGACATATTGTGTTTAGGGAAGGAAATTGAATAGTAAAAATTTCAAGAGATTTCCAGCGGCCGGCCACTTCTAAGTATACACAAGTCTTTCTTACTATTAATTTCAAAGAGTTTGTTGAGAACTTTTTCCGGGCATAGATACATTTCGATATGCTTATTAACACCTTAGATGCTGGATAAATTATTTCGCCCATGGCTATATGCGCCTAGCACATTGGTCATTGCATGTTGCATTTAGTGCAGAGTAATATGTGTGAAGATACAATTTGTTTGTTCAAATGCCCAATTTATCAAATATATTAAAGGTCATCCATCAATCCATGCATATATATAATCTGGAAACATTTTAATCGTATATTGTCATTGATAAACAAAGCTTGTCAGTTCGCCACAGATTAACTTTTATGAAAAAGTGCGATAATCACATGTGAAATTCCCCTTTTCGAAGAAAAAACTTGTGGAGCTCGTGCATGATTATACTTGGGCAATAACTTTTCTTGACAGGTTGCAATATTGTTGCAATATTACGAGATACCTAATTCGCAAAATTCACGATAAATTGCGCTTAATTTATTAAGAGATAAAGATTCATCAAGAATTCAAACAATTTTAAAGGGTACTCTAAGCAAGTCATTTATCTCAAGAAGGCAAAATAAAATAACCAGAACACTGATGGGCAGCGCACAAATGCATGCTTATACATTGTTAGAATTAAGCTCGGAAAAACTCTCACGAATTTCTGATCGCGTGCTATATGCTAAATAACCTAGATAATATTGCCATTTGTCAAAAAATTATAGAATCACCAAAAAGCTTAATGAAAATTTGGCTATCGTCCAACAAAAATGTGGATTGGCTGATAGTGGAAAAATTGCAGATCACATTAAAATACATCAATTAATGACGAAACGTGAAAATCGGCAATCGATTTTATGATGTAAGTTTTCAACATCAGTTAATATTGCGTTCAAAATCAATAGTTTATTAAGAACCAAACTAGGCTGCATGTTCCAATACAAACGAAGATAAATAAATTTCTGCCCAATTCTCAAGAGATTGCTTGCAATCCAGGGCTGAAAAACAGAAATATGACTGATATACTAATGTCATAGTACAAAAATTTTGACATAAAATGGCATTGAAATAGCGTAAAAAATTACAAGACGTTTTCAAAATGCAGGCTGTGTGTTGCCACAAGAATGTAGCCTGCAAATATAATTCAATAAAAATACACAACGAGAACGGAAATATGCTTTCGTCATGGCGCAAAATTTGCAAATAGCATTGCATTGTTTTTGCGCAACAGGGAAATGCTAATATGCTATGCTGCGTGCAACAGGGAAATAGACAAAAAATAGTGAAATATACTAAAAGAACAGATATAATACAATATATGGGTAGATCAGGATGCACGTTTGTGCGTCAAGATAGGAAAAATTGAGAAAGTACGTCAAGATTACCTTACAGCAAAGGTAGTAAACAACATTCCATACAATGTTTGAAGATCCACCCACATAATATCGTTACATTGAAAGTCTCTGACATCTCGATGATGGACACCACTTGCAACCTCATATTTCCCCCAGGTTTTCTGCGCCATTGCAGAAATCCGTCAAGTTTAGCAAAACAACATTTTGAAAAACTATATCCCGGATAAAAACCTCGCAGGAGTTCACGTTTCCGCTGTAAACTATATGTGCTATGAAATGAATTAATGTGGCCGGAACCGGTGCAAGCTAGTAATCTTCAGCCCACCGCGAGCTAGCTTGATTGATTGCATTCCGTGCATGAGGGGTATTTAAGCTCGCAAGCATTTCAGATGCTTTAATTATTCCAGCTGTAACAGAGAAGAACGTGGCAACACATATATGTGAGAGCATTCTACAAGGGCGAATAACCGTGACAAAAAACATATCCTCCATACGAACATGGACCAGTCTGAAAATGAATACACTGGACGAATATACGCAAATAGACCATCGGTTATATACTTTCATGGACTTACTGAGAAATCTATGGAAACTGACAATATTTTAGCTGAGAATAGAACTGAGGTGAAAAGATGCTTGAAGCTACAAGATGAAGACTTTAGAAGCAAAAGGAAGCGGAAGGTGCAAAATACAGATTCAGAAATATGTACGCGAGGTTAGTTATCAAATACAGATTAGAGAATTTACTGTCATTAGAGAATTTACTCTTTGCACGCGCAGGCTCATTTGAATTCATAGAAATTGCATTTGTGGATAAATTCATTGAAATTTCATACAAATATGTAATGTTTGCATTCGTCTGTTATTATACGAGTCGTTAATACGGCAATTTAATCGCCAGGTGATTTTTGTGTATCTAAACTTGTATTCATGGCTCTTAACATCTGAATTAGTACATACATAGTTATAAAAACGCCATGATCGTCATACAATTTAATTCTCCAGAAGGTACTTGTATTATGTATTTTGTTCCCTGAGAATCAGGGATTGATTTCATTGCCTTCGCGTGCCCCAACGCAATGATAAATATATGAGCTGCCACTTGGAAAATGTTATTCTGAGATTTGTAATATATGTTTGCAATTGATTTTCCATGTCGAATTAAGTTTGTTAAGGCTATATGAATAAGCGATTTTATCAATCATTTGTAATGGTAACTGTACACAATGAAACATTGTACAAAACAACGCTCTCATGCTTTTGTGACCTTTCTTTGAACTTTTGTTTGCATAATCATCACTGCCGTGAGTAAATGCTTCGCTATAATGCAATGAAAAGTCCATTTATTTGTTTGGAATTTGATAAATGCTTCTTAATTATACCTGTGTGGGCTAGATTTCACTCGCCTTCGCTGGACGATTCTAGATGGGAAATATTATATTAAAACAAAAACTTCATTGTAATGCTGTATGTTTTGTGGCATATTAGAGAGGCAACCTATAATGCTGTAGGTAATTGGGTAAACATTCGCATTTTCATTGAAGATCAGAGGGATCGATTCAAAACATGTTCGAAATTTGGATTACAACCATGCATTGCATGTGCTCGCTTCGTATTTGTCCGCATTCATCGAAGACGAAGGCATTGATTTTACAGAACTGAACATTTTCGTCTGAATGAAAATATTCTTATACCTTCAATGTACAAGAGCAATGTTAAAGAGAAGTAAAGTTTTTGTTTCAAAACATTTATGATGGATGCAGTACCATACTTATAGGATTAATATTTATACAGAGTCACGTATGGTATTGTAGATTGTAATCTGCTTGCATACACATATGCATGTCTGTTTGCTAAAATATAACTAAAATATAACAAAAATTTCATGATGTGGAGGTTTAATATGCTAATGAAGTATGTGAGTTTATTAACATAATTTGCAAATCCTGTGAATGCCTTTTATATTTTCTCAAGCACTTGAGGATGCATTGAGTGTGTAGCACTTCGCTAATGATTTGGAACGATGTACAGAATTTAATACCTTGCGTGTGAACTTATTTTATCCAGTACATAGTCATAGAGGTTCTTGTGTCAGACCTTGCTTTGTTTGTTCTTTAGAAACTATGTATTGTAATGTTCTGTAATGTATATTTATTTTAAAAAATGTATGTAACACATAATGTGAAATTAAACAAAAATAAATCTCTCTTGAAACAAACTCCGAATCGAAGTTCTTGAAACTTAAATAGAGCAAAAGGACACAACATTCAAATATTCTTATTTAAATAGAGCAACACAATATTCAACAGTGATATTTTGAATTTATTGCAAATTCATCATCATCAATGAAGCTCTCTCCTAATTTATAAATGTCTCTCTGCTAATCTCCACTTGCACTTGTTGTAATATTGTTAGTTATATGTAATTGGAAGTTACTTCAAACTAACAATTACAACAGAACGATTCATTTTCCAATTCTAATTAAAGTTTTATTGTCTATACAGATCCTGTATATTTGGAAACGGAGGAAGATTGTTTACGCAAACGCCATCGGACATCTTTCACTTCATTTCAACTCAAGCGACTGGAAGAAGAATTCGACCAAGATTGTTACATCGTTGGAATGAAAAGATGGCGACTCAGCGTAGAACTCGACATTCCAGAGAAACAAATCAAAATTTGGTTCCAGAATAAAAGGACTAAAGTGAAGAAACGCATCCAAATCGCATGAATGAAGAGACGCGCGCACGAGAACAGTTTGAATAAAATGCGCCTATATAGCCTTTATATATAGGGACTAATACACCTCATACTATAGTTTGAATAAAATGCATTAGAAAGAGCATAGGGACTATAATACGCCTCATTCGAGCTATAATTAAAACCTTTTCAATACATCGAAGTATTAGAAAAGCGAAGAAAATCTAGTTGGTTGGCTTGAATAACTATTGTATAAAACTAGTTGGTAAATATTTTTAAATATATGGTCAAAGGGATTTTAAGAATACCAAAATGCAGTTGTGGTAGTATGTCTAGTATATTAGTATTGTCTATCATAAATTTAGACTACAACGTGTGTACTTATATATATTCTAGTTCAAATCTCTATGCATGGGAGAAATATTCGGGTTTTCTCTCTTGGCTGCATGTGGGGGGTGTTGGAAAGCTATACATTTTAAAGTAAACATCACCTGAATGTTTACTTCTGCTAAATTTTGTGGAGTCCAGTTTCAGGAAAATAAAAGTGTACAGATCGACTACAGCACTGTTTAATAATAATAAATAAGTCTTCAGTTCGAATCTTCAGCAGTATAACAACAGGACAATGAATATGCTTGTTCAACTCGAATAACGCACTTGACATTAGTTAACAAACAACCCGTCTGTGATGGGTCTCAAATGTGACATTATCACAAAGTCCTTATGTATACATTTTGCATGTATTTGTGTATGTTGAAGTATATTGAATTGCACTTGAGCATGACTTGTTGCATGCCTCATCGTACTTCTTCCTAGATTGACACCCATGTAGTATGTTGGAGTTTTTCAAACCATTGGTCTCCTGAGAATCCTGATTATATAGATCCCAGAAAACTTGAAATACAGTTTCTGTCATTTGTTACATCTCACCCAAGAAATGTAGCAAGCATGTGTAGACAAACAGTGTCACATAGCCTAAGCCATAGAAACAGACTGATCGAGCGTTTCGTCAATTAAATACCGCCTACTATTTCCCACACTGCAAAGGCCGGAGATACAAAAGACTTTCAGATGCAAAAATGAGTGGGTGTAAATCTACCTTTTGTGCCACAACTTGATGACTCTATTTGGTTAAAATCTACTGAAGGTGACAAAGGCATGGAATTTTTATGATTAATCAAAATCCATACAACGCTGGGGAATCTAATAGAAGTAATGTCTCCCCTGAACCCAATCCCACGCACTCAGCAGATGCAATGGAGTTAATGATAAGCTCATGGATGTCAATTATAGGTTGTCCTGCAATTAGTTTTCCTTTGGAAATGATACGTTCCACTTGCACTATGTCTATGTTTTACAAACTGCAGCGACTTAAGTCAAGGACAAGGATAGGCAAACTATCTTTGTCGTTATCTAGGGTTTTACACGCATTAAAACTGAATAAACTTGGATGTTCTTGAATTTTCCACTTGACCACTTAATCTCTCTAAGTACACCTGCATATCAATACAATTATTGTTGGTTAGCTTTGCATACCATCAGGTGTCTAGAAAGCAAATATTTTAAGTAGCTGTGATTATATAACCTTGATTTGTGGTCTTCAAAACACACGGTCACAATTCAGCTATTAATAGCTATACTCTGGCTGCGCGCGTTAATAAATGAAAGTGTTTCGTCGAAAAGGTAACATACCGTCATTTGGCATTCTTTGCGCATTCCCAAAACTGTTACTTTGGAAACATATTTTGCGCGTGAATTACTGGATTGACCGCAATGTATAGCGCAACAAATAATCTGCGCATATAGTCTGCACACGTACACAATAGCATAATTTGACCTAGATATTGGGCAGGAGTAATTATGTTAATTCTGTACATTTGTTTGCCTTGCACTTTGAACATTTGGTTGACCAATTCACAGCTAGCGGAATGTCCACTACAGTCATCATTTCTAAAATTAGTGAATGGTTAAGCTGTCACAGTGTTAGCGTGTTTATAAATAGTTCTAGAATGTGAGAGAGCATGCATGATGTTTCCTGAACCAATTAACGTGCGCACTCGCGTCATTAAATTGCGCTGTGTATGCAAATGAGATGTGAATATTTGCAAGATTTCTTGGAGCGCAGATTTCTGGTCTATTTGGCACCCAAAACTGACGTGAAGATGTTTCGCTCTGCGATGCATGAATTTGGAATGTGCGACAAAGTGCACCGACACCTAAATAAAACTAAGATTCCATCTTTGATTAAAGCATTAAAAACAACGAAAAATCAAATGAATTATCTTGCGCATAAAGGAGTCTGCAATCTGCATACTGGTTATCAAATTTCCATCCCCCTGCAAAATATTTTATAATTTCATATTTATTATCTCGGCCAGCGGGTCATGTTTTCATGCGCGTTCATATGCGTGTGTTTGTCTGTCAGCGCGACAACATAAAAAAGTTAAAAACATCAAACGTATTAATACAAAATTTGTGGCACTAATGGACAATGCTCAAGGACAAATCGATTAAATTTTGGTTAAAATTTGGATGAAAATTGAATCAATGAGAAATTAGAAAAAGTTGTGTCAGGAAGAGTAAACTGAACGCGTAACTGTTAGCCCACTGTATTAAACAACGGTTATTCCGAAAATAAACATTTTAATATTCTAGCTTTCGACTAAGATCCAGTCATCATCAATAAACATTTTAATATTCTAGCTTTCGACTAAGATTCAGTCATCATCATCCGGATGATGACTGGATCTTAGTCGAAAGCTAGAATATTAAAATGTTTATTTTCGGAGTTCGAAAATAAACATTTTAATATTCTAGCTTTCGACTAAGATTCAGTCATCATCATCCGGATGATGACTGAATCTTAGTTGAAAGCTAGAATATTAAAATGTTTATTTTCGGAGTTAGTCGTTCTTTAGAAAATTTATTGTTTACTTTTACTGTGTTTCATTGTTATCATCAACCAATCACAAAACCTGTTCATATAGGTTGTTGGCGTCCCCATTCTCCTCCGCAGATGTTTGCGGTTTTAGCGCATCTACAATTTGATAATAATTTAACACGAGGGCTGTACACCCGGAAAATGTAAGGCATTCGGGTTACATTTTGCATCCCTTAGTTTCCTAATGTGTACCACGCGCTGCCTCTCTCGTCGTGTAAGTAAAATTCGTGGAAGTGTAACAGAAATGGCCGAAAACTCCAAAAGGAGAGTGCCTTGCTGCCCTTTTAATTAATAGTCCTAATTTCATCTGCAGTTTCCATTTGCGTCATCAGCATGTTTTAGATAATTTGTCAAAACATTCTACGAATTCTCGAGATAATAATAACAATTCAATATATTTACACGGGTTCGCTTCATCAGCTTATTAAAAAGCTGTTATCAATGAAGGACCTGTTATGTTATCCAGTCATGAACCCCAGTCAGATCACCAATGTTGGTTCCAACTCGTAAACAAAATTCCTTTCTCTGAAATATTACCAGGTAATTGCATTACAGTGTTATCTTTAGATCAGATAAACGTCTACCACATAGAGCTTGATGACAGACAAAACACGGACGCTTGCGGGGTTTTGCAAAATGAGGGCACCCAAAACAAAAATAACTTCAATTAAACCGTTAAGGTCCATCTCCACTCATGAAAATTTTCCGCGGAAAGAAAAATTTGTAAAATATGATTGGCCGACACATATTTTCCTTCGGAAAACACTTTGAAGTTGAAAATTTTCTTGAGTGGAAACGGGCATTTAGGATTATATCACCATACGCAAAAAGTGAATTGAAATTGAAGTGAACCATTTCATCATATGGCAATCTCCGTATAACACATACCATATCCCATGCATATGTTTACATGTACTACGCATTATATCTCATTGGGAATATATTTGCGTGATAACGCGCCAATCGGTATTTACAAGAAATTCCATCGGAATTTCACAGAATTTTCGTCACGTAGCAATCCTCGAATGTTTAACATGATTGTACCACGCAGTTTATGGTTTATCAGAAAAATTCATCAATGCAATGGATTCTTAGTCCACAAATAAATTCAAAATCAAATCTGAGGAATGGAGAAATTCTGAAATTAATTCATGTTTCCAAGACGCGCAGATTGCTTTCAAAGAATTTCTAAGAATTTTAATAACCAATTGACATGTCATTCATGCTGCGCGATGATAGCATCTGCGTTTTGCAAAGTTTG
>CACRXK020001927.1:0-48050 GCA_902702795.2 Paramuricea clavata | reverse complement strand
TCTTTGCCTTTCGGAATAGAAAATATACTTATACCACAATGTCTTCTGTTCGAACCACAGCCGAATATACTACAATTTGCTCCTACCATCGCATATAGCGCCGGAAAATGCGAAAAAACCAAGGTGGTCCTTAATAAACTCTATTAATGAATGCGCCATTGTGCACTCGGATTTCAATTACGACGAGACAATAACGGTCGGCACTATATCATAGACAAGATACGTACAAATCTGAAACTGCAATACGTACAAGTCAGCGGTATTTCAAGTGCGGTAAACTTTATATAAACAATATAAACGCAATAAACACGTCATTACAAATGGTGCATTTTCACAATATTAAACCAAGTCATTAAATGGAGATTTAAATATAGGTATGGGGTTTAATATTTAAAAATCATTTTAACTCATAAACATTATTACAGTATATATACCGTAGCCAACGTGTTTTTATTTTCCAAGGGGAAAATATAGCCCACATGTGGCATAGTATTTATTGGTGACATATTCATAGGAAAACACATGGTGGTCAACTTTGCATGTTTGACGCTTATATGCCTTGTGAAAGCGAGCAAATTTTGTTAAATGTTCTGTACTTGCTTATTGAATACAAGGTGAATTAATATACTGTTATGAATAATGAACTCAATGTGTTTCCTTTTGGAGTTGACCGCCAAATTTTATAAAAGTGTCACAGGTCATGTGCAGGATTCAGATTGAAACCCAACTATGGTCGCACCATCACTGTTTAGTCTGTTAGTCACTCTTTTAATCTGCCTTGCGCAATTGACTAATAGAGCAACATAAATAATAAATATTTACTAATAATTAGTAATAATTATTAGTTAGAATATTAATAATATTTTATTGCTTTAGAGAATACTGTACAGTAACCTAGCCAGAGCCGGGGAACTCCCCCCCCAGAAAATGTTGTCGCCTGGTACATCTAATTTTTGTATGCCTTGGTTAAGCTGTCCCTCCCCCTTGGTCCACAAATTTAAAATTTCAAAGTCTGAGTGCATATTTTTGGAAATACAACATTTGAATTTTTCTTATATTTTCCCTAGAAATTATGTACAATAACACAGTAAATTTTTAGTAAAATGTTCAAGAAAAAGGAACTTCCAACAGCAGCAGATGACACAGTAAATCTTTAGTAAAATGTTCAAGGAAAAGGAACTTCCAACAGCAGCAGATGACACAGCAAATCGTTAGTAAAATGTTCAAGGAAAAGGAACTTCCAACAACGGCAGATAACAAAATGAATTTTTACTCTTTCTAACGCTAGATGATTTTGCTCATCAAGGAGAGTCTTGCAACTTAATAGGTTAATGAATCAATTGGTTATTACAACCGATTTCAACTTAACTCATATTTAACATTTTAACCCATTTACTGGCAGTACTCTACCACTGATGAGTAATTAATCGTCTGGTGTTAGACAGACATTTGGGCACATTCACATTGCCAGTTAATGAGTTAATATTAACAACATTAAAAACAGACTAGGGTGTCAAAGGCTAGGTGGATGCTTATTTGCCTGCAGGGGCGAAACTAGCCCATTTCAATTGGGGGGTGTCTGTTAGAATTGCCCTGCAAAAGGCGATGATGCCCTCCGGCAAAAATTTTTTGGGGGCACTATTTCTCCTAAAAAAGTTGGCAAGCCCTGGAAGCTACTTAATAACTCTACATTCTACCATTTAAAACCTTTCATTGCCCTGCCAATCCAGATGATTTGCCCTGCCAATCCAGCACGCACACACACACATTCAAGTTGCATCCATAACATGATCAATGTTAGATTTCAGCAATGAAGAGAATCAATATTTTAATAAAATAATTGTTAAAATACTCAATATTTAATAATAAAATAATTGTTGTCAATTAATAAAATATTTGTTACAAATTGTTGGGTTAATAATTATTGGGTTTGTTGCCTCCAAAGAATGCATCCACCTAACCTTTGACATCCTAGTCAACTGTTTTTAACATGTTGTTAATATTATTAAGTGCATGAAAATATGAAAAGTTGAAATATGTTGTGCTATTGCAGATTATGCAGTGATTATATGCATATATAGTACATGAAATGGACATTAGATGACTCGAGCTGGCCTAGTTAGCCAGGCTTATCTTCAGTGTCTTGGTTTGCCAATATCCTGACTCATATGATAACAATTTCTATTCTGGCAAGGCAGGCTAGTCTGGCTCATATGAACAGGGCATATAAGATGATACATCTTAACATCATATAGGCATACGAATATCATACTGGCAAATAATTGACTGAAAGCCTTTTTCCATTATTGTGTATTTCTACCATTTAGTATTAGCACTTGTTTCTGACTTTCTGTGTTTATAGTGTGATGTATATATTAATTAAATAATATGAAATTGTATGAAATGTATATAATGAATGATTAGGGATCACCGGTTATTAATAATGGGAGGCAGGGAGAGGGGCCAGTGGCATAATGTAGGAAGAGGGGGCCAGGGGGGTGTGGCCCCTATTGACTGTTATTGCCTGACTAAGATTTTATCTTTATGTTGAATATTTATCAGTAGAATGGAAAATTCTATGTCTATAACAATGACAATAACAGTCTCCAACACATGTAACAATTAACTTTTAAGAATAACTTTTGTTCTATTTGAGATGGAATACCATCGTTGATGGAGGGTTTATTATTTAGCATTATTAATTTTGTATTTTTCCATCGATTCGTAACCTGCATTTTTTACGTTTTCAGTCTAATTTTCTGGGTGATAGGCTGTGGCTGATGGGGGCCCCTAACTGTCGGGGGCCCTTGGTTTTTGAACTTACCCTAGTGAGCATTATGCCATTATACTGGTTCTCTTATTATTTAGGCTACACAATGTCTTACACCAGTACTTGTACCATTACCTATTTTACACCAACTAAGTAACAATTTAAATGTTGGAGGGGGCATCCTAAATTTGTAAATGAAGGTGGGGGCATCTTCAAAATAAAGGTCTTGCGATATTGGGGCAGCTCTAAAAAAGTTCAATATTTGGTATGTATCACCCAACGCCCGCCCCCCGCCCCCCCATTATTATTGAGTAGCCCCCTATGAAAGGTTTTTATCCAGTATTAAGATTTACTATATAATTCTAAAGCACATACTATTTTATTATATGAGCTACCTCCTGTTATACGAGTGTAGTACTGCAGTAAATCGATAAAGGCTTTATGTATGCATAATTTGGATCTTTCATATTAAAATATTGCACACACGGTATTCGTATGAATATTTATAAGACAAATTTACATATTGAAATTAGTTCACTTACCAAAAAGTGCATTTGATTTGATACATCTCCAACCACTACTTGTTTTTATTTTGTACTCTTCAAATTTGTCAAGCATTTCTGCTTGTGAAGCGCAAACAAGCACTCGGTCACTCTTCGATGGAAGCCATATTGCTTTGATTTCGCGTGTTTTTTCCAATTTCGCGCACTAATTTATTTGAATTTTAAAAATGGAATACCGCTGACTTGTATGCATTGCAGTTTCAGATTTGTACGTATCTTGTCTATGATATAGTGCCGACCGACAATAACATATGTGATCACGTGACCCGGCCTTCCTAACCATGTTTATTATTTCTATTAACTATGGATTAAGCCATGTTTCGCTCAGAGTAAGAAATCAAAAGTCTTCGTGTCAAAACCCTCCAGACGTAACGAGTCGGTTTTATGCCGAAGGCTTCCAATATTTAAATGTGCAATCTTCAACCCACGGCTCTTCCTAATGTGGTCCAAACTACGATATCCAGGGCCAGGATTTTGCGAAATATCTCCGCCCAACAAAATAAGGCAAGATGCGATCAGAGTGGCCTTTAGCAGATGACAACCAACCTTGGCTTTTACAGATGGCGGTGTCGAAGGCATTTGGCGAGAATGGCGACTAATAGACCTTATTCATAAATCGTGTGAGGCCTCGTATCCTAGGAAACGGGGAAAAACGCGGGAAAATTGACAAAATGTTTTTTTTGCAGTCGGCTATGGCAGCTTTTTTCCTGAATATTACGGCTTTTTTCGAAAATAATAGCTATAAAACTGAGCTTGAAAGTTGAAAAAAATACTTCTGAGAAAATATAACATGATATTTAAAGCAAAAGATGCTGGAGTCAATCGAAAACGGAAACCTTTGACTTTGTATTATTGTCGTAGTTTGTATGGCCAAAACAAACAACCAACAAGGCTACAAAACGTCTATACAACACCAAAATCGTAGGAAATATGAAACTATTGTTGAAGAAATAGGATTACAACTCACTCAGGTAATGTAGCCTTCATTTTTTAAACTTGTAAGCTGCTTGCAGAATGTTATCGAGCCACAGCCATAGTTCATATTCCCCCGTACGAATCAATAACATTTGACGTTCTCTTGTGATTTTTGACCTATTGTTTTCTTTTATATTAATGTCAAATTCGAAAAATTATACTTTCATTCCATAGCTGTCTTGATTTTTCACGGAATAACCTTTATATTGACGTTAAAATCTCAGTAAAATACTGTTTTCCACTTCTGGATAAACACCATCGCTACGTTGTCATTTTTTCCACACTAAAACGCGAGAAAAACCGGTCGCTTTTATAATATACTCGTTTACCGCTTTCGTTGTGGGCACAAAGTCTTAAAATACACACAAAAATCGTTATAAATCGCAAAAAGCAACAAGAAACAAGCCGTGAAAGTCGACACAATAGCATCTGAATTTGGCTTGTCAAGCAGTTTTCGCTTGTTTTCCCGCGTTTTGTTCCCGTATCCTAGGATACGAGGCCTCGTCACGATTTATGAATAAGGTCTATAACAAACGCCATAGAATGATATAAACACCCGCTTCTGTTAGTTGTTTACGCTCTATTGATCTGATGCAATTTTTCGCTCTGTATGGCATTGATGCACCAGTCAATCATACAGTGTACTGAGTGTTGCCATCTATCTGTGGTGTAGCAGTGTATACGCCCCCCCGGAAAGTTTACACTATGACTGAATGACTGATTCGTTTGAATTTTCCCCACTCATCACAATTCGAAGAAACTTTACACTAAAAAGATTGTCCTTCTAAACCTTAGACCTAAGCGCGAAAGGTGCAATGGGAACGATCTCCATCGTAAATCTTGGCTGTATGCACAAGCATTATGACAATTACGTTTTCTGACGGAATACGGCAAACACTGAGTGTTCTCATTGCCCTTTTTGTTCTAATACTTTAACGTTAAAGGTTTGAGGTTTAGAGTTTCAAAGG
Organism: Paramuricea clavata; assembly: GCA_902702795.2. NCBI lineage: Eukaryota > Metazoa > Cnidaria > Anthozoa > Malacalcyonacea > Plexauridae > Paramuricea > Paramuricea clavata. Next base: position 42,774 of record CACRXK020001927.1, on the reverse strand, counting down.
AGAATCTTTTTTGAATTAGCTATAAACTAACCTCAACTTTTCGTATCGCTTCCTGCAAACCTTCTACGGTTAACGGAGGTTCCTGTCCGTCGGCCGGTGCTGACGTTTCATCAGTCTAAAAGATATGTCATATAATTTATTTTATAAACTAGGCCCAATTGTTTGGTTCCAGTTTCAAGCTTCGACAAACTACGGTCGCGGTATGTCGGATTACCTTTTTTTTTATATTCGAATACCTTATTATAGGAAATTAACGATGCACTTTATTAACGCGACATAAATTAACGCGACATCAAATTAACGCGGATTGCTTCTAGGTCTTTTAAAACATGATTATATTAACGCGAATCTGATCTCCATGGTTGACAAATTAATAAAATTAACGCGAATCGGAAAATATAGACACAACAACAACAACAAAGGTTTAATGTTAAGAGGAGCACTGATGTTTTTAGTTTACGTTAATATGCTGTATTTTGATATTAAAAGAGTTAGTGTTATATAAAGCAAATCTAGGTATTTTTAACTAACGATAAATGAAAATTACATACTTAAAATTAACGATCACACAAATTAACATTAATTAAATTAACGCGAATTTTTAAAATCCGCGTTAATAAAGTGCATCGTTAATTTCCTATAATAAAGTAATTCAATATAATTTCTATAATTGAGTAGACTATATCAGTCCTTTCCGGAAGGGTGTATTTCGATGAATACTGGCGTCTACAATTCATGTTAAAACAACATAAAGTAAAACAGAGTCCGAACAAAATCATGATATTTGGATTTTTATGTTAATTTCTTTTCTTTTTCATTTGTCTGTTAGGGAATGGAATATGTTGAAATTTAAAAATTCTCGCATGGAAAATATAGCTACGGTTTTTGGTTTGAAATTGCGAGGGGTTGCTGCATGCATGTATATTTGGTGTGAATGTTGATATTATATATATTGTAAAGAAGCTGTATACCTGACTTGATTCTAACGCATTCATTTTTGAAAATTTATTCTTCAACGACCTTTGTTCTCGCACGTATTTCGTCGCCAACTTCCTCGCCTCTTTATCAACAGCAAGGGCAACTGTACTGTCCGTTGTGATGGTAGAAACCTAATCAAGGTAGAACCAAATGTTAACGTTAAACGCATTTTTGTAACAGAACTTCGGTCATTGGACGAGAAGCGTGTTTCTATAATTGTGTTGAAACACGGGAAATTTCCAGTCTCTAAGCTTGATTCTAAAAACGTAAACAAAATAATTTTAACACGCGCGCGCTGTGAGAAAAAATTCTGATATTTCTAATTTTGACAACGAAATTCAGGAACCTCGGAACAGAAAGCGAATTTTCAGTTAAAATTCGCGTGCAAAGGGCGACCTCGAGTGGAGTTATGCTCAGGTAAGGAGGATTTGTATTTATTAATCGATATGAAAATACAGTAACTATATATAACTGCATGTTCATAGAAACAAGGATGGATAATATTTTCTATTTCTTAGGTAATATGCACTATTAGAGAAGAAGCTTATGGTGATTTGAAATACCGAAACGTCCGTCAATGTTTCCATATTTGAACTTTATTTCAACATGCAGCTAACAAAATATTACCATTGTCACTATAGAAAGTGATGGTTCTTCTCCCGGAGCGGTTCGATGCGCATGATGTGCCCACATCTCTCGTAAAAATTGTCATGTAATCAAGTGCCCATAGTGACCTGAACATTTGAGCACAGCTGCCGCGTGCATGCTTTGTCCAACACAGTTGTCGTGTAAACCAGCCTACAGAATATGCACGTACATAACACGGCAGCGTTGAAAAATGCCCGGCAGCGCCAGCAGCACCGCTGCCAGGAAATTTTTTAACAAAAAATATCTTCGCAGGGAATTATGTATACCTGTCGTAGAGTAGGCTAGATATAAACATTTTAGTATAGATAACGTATACCTTATCTTCGCCATATGGTTCAAAAGCGTACGTCGTTTTGTTCTGGAACATTGCATTCTTCTCAAGAAAATATGTAATACTTGCATTGCGATCAATCTGCCACGAAATTAATGCGAACACAAATTAATGAGCACATCGAAATTACTGCAGAACATAGCCTAGTTTACTATATTCTGATAAAAACACCACGAATGAATCAATAACATGTCATGAATAGCTGTTTTTTGGTAGTAAATACAGTAAAGTGTCACTAATCCCAAAAGGCAAAGATGATTTTTGGTATGTGTAATGTTTGGATAAAAGTAAAGGAAAACTAATTTGTAGTTCATCCAATCCCATCATAGTTGATAAATATGAGGTGTTTTATAATAAAGAATTCTTCCAGCTACTGACTTTCGCATTATTTTCCCAAAACTCAAATTTTGCTTACATCAAAACAACGACTTTTCAGCTGATAAAAACATGCTTAATTAAAACGATATACAACATTTTGGTTAAATGCAAGGGGCATACTGTGGTCCCCTCTTTGCATGTTTCTTACATAGATATCTTATATACACTAGATAGCGCATCTCTTTTAGTAAAATTGAAGCCAAGAATATTCCAGCGGTTACCACCATTTGAATAGATGGCGGCCATGTTGGTAGTTCCCACTCGCTAATAAACACTTGAAAAACAACAATAACTTTCATCATTTGAACAATTTGAAAATGTATTTGGAATAGGTTTAACTTCTTAATGTTTAAGTTCCCTGTTTAAGAAATAGAAAACATACGAGTCTTCTCATTTCATGGGAATATCCTGAGCCTGCAATCACGGCTTTGATTTTTGAATTGCAGAATAATTAGATGCACTATCTAGTGTATATAAGATATCTATGGTTTCTTTGCGGTAAAAGGATGCAAATATTAGACATATCAAAAATCATACTTGGGGTTAGTGGCACTTTAAAAGTACCAGGAAGTCAATTACGGTACCTATTCACAAAACTGTGCATAAATATGTATGATAAGAAATATATAATGTTGTGATGTACAAGTAAGACGTGGCATTGAGACGTTAACAATGTTGCTAGTACTATACACTCACCAGTCCTGCATTTGAAACAATAGCATTAAAACCATCTTGGCCGTATAAGCCTGCTTCAACTTCCATAAGACTTGCTGACGTATGATATTCCTTCATCTGCTCGTAAAAGTCTGCATCAAGGTCCTACATCGGAACCGAATAGGTTGAAATAAATTTGAGGATGAGTTTAATTAACAACGCATATAGAATTCAGAATAACGCTACATCATCTCCGTCTCTTGCTTAAATAGTCTAGCAATTGGCTATACATAAATTAATTAAACCTCTTCCCTTAAATTAAGCCCACGTGGCACATAACTATTAAGTTTCTCAATCCAAAAGCTCTCAGTGGGGTTATTAACGTCCGTGACGTGTAAAAGTGCACGTTTAGTGCAGCTAAAAAATCACTTAGACCTGAATGTCCCTCCCCCCAAATATGGGCATACAATTTTTGCCCACAAATATTTCTTTAATATAAATCTGCTGCGATAAAAACGGCCATACCAACCTTTAGAATTTGCGTTAAATCAATTTCTCGAAATCTCTTCATGTGTCCATTGAGAGCGGCAAGTGATAGAAGGTATTCATTCCGACTCGCGTTCGCTTGTCGTACACAGATCTCTCTTCGCTCGGAGCTCTAAAATATAAAGTCGTAAAAGTATATAACATCATTGAAAGTAATTGTTTTTGCGTTCATCCAGATCGTTTTACAAAATAACTCAAAAACAATTAAGAACATAACCCGGATATACAAACCATTTCAAGAATCATTGAAAGTACAAGATAAAAAATATGGGTAGTCTATTTAAACCTAATATATAATATTCCAATTTCCCTCTTGCATTATATATTATAATATTATGTATTTTTGTACTGTTTGAACTGAACACTAGCGATCTAACAGAAATGCTCAAACTTAGAAATAAAGTATAAAATAAAACAAAATATAAACTTCTTCTGACTCAATCCTGCATATAAATACGGCAAGAGTATCAACTACTACCAACATACCTTTGAAAAATTCTTTTCTAAAGTCGCTTTTGATTTAAAGAACGTTTCACCTTTCTTTAATCTAAAATTTCATGTTTAAACATTTAAATTTTTTCATAAAAACATTTAATATTTCCTGCAGATACTATAAGTACTGATGTACAATCAGTCATGCGTACGTTATGCGTACTGCGAGCTGCGTACTGCAAGTTATGCGTAGTGCGACAACAACAAAATACTTGATACATACTTGTCTTGTGCTTCTCCGGTCTCTTTTTCCGCTATCTCGGCCAGCTTCTGTAATTCCATATAAGCTTTCCTACACTACAGTAACGAATTGAAGAAAACAATTGAAACTTTCTACATCAAATTGGACAAACGACACTTTAAGTTTCTTCCCAAAACGACAGTGGCATTCTTACTTTTGACATTTCTCTAAGTGATAAATTTAATTCTTCATATATTCTCTGAAAGAGATCTTGGGACTAAAGAATGAAAAACCAAATATGAAAAACTATTATCTTAAATCAACAAAATGCCAAATTTATTTGATATAATTATCCCAGCAAATTCATCGAGCTATTCATAGTTTTTACCTTTTTAAAAGTGGTCATTTTATTTGATTTAACAGTTTTTATTTTATCAGCAACGTCTGTTTGAGCTTTTTCAGCAACCGTAATTCTTCGTTTTGCCATATCTTCCATTTGGTCTAGATAACTTTTCCAAACCTTCAAAGGCGACCTTAATTCGAATGGTCGATGTAAAATTAGCAAATGTTAAAAATACGTCAATGAAGCAATGACGTGAGTTATCGTCTTGTTTACGTGTGGTAAACGCCCCTAAATAATAAACATAAGTTATATATAGTAGTCACTACGTGTCCTCTGATTGGCCAGTAGGTTACAGCTAAATATGGAAACTATTATTATTACTATTATAAAATACAGTATTCCCTATCCGGGTTTTTCAATACTTATTTGCATTTAAAATATTAAAAGTTCTATATAAAAGTTCTATATAAAATATTTAATCTTTACAATAACGTTAATTGTGTCCAAACATTTTCTTCTTCAACTCAGTTTTGAATGTTTTTAAGGGTAATTTTTTCAAGTCGTTGTCTATGCTATTCCAAATCGTTTGTATGCGGTGGATATTTAGAACTTCCTTAAATTCCTTGTGTTTAAATCGTGAATCTCGTTGCGTTTAAGGAATAGGTCACTTGGATAAGACGTACTTCACAAACAAATTCACATTACAAAATGATTTAATAATATAACATTTATATGCGCGAGCTTTGATTAATCTAAAAGTGTGGTTTCTAACTATATATGGAAACACGAGAAATTTCCCATCTTGCATGCAGCTTTGATTTTTAAAACGTAAACAAAACAATTTTAACATGCGCCTGTAAGCGAAAAGAATGTGCTATAATAGTAGTTTTGACAAAAGGGTATTCTCAATTTAAAAAGAAAATTATATTATTGAATTCTATTAGAGAATTGAAACTATTTTAGATCGAATGGACAGTTGTACTGAAGTAATCAGAATTTGTAAGTTAATCGATTGAAAAATGGCTATAAAAACTTTTCTTCAGTTCTATATATTATAAAAGAAATACAAAAAACATTTCCCCTCTGTTTCTATATGTACAGTTATAGAAACACTTGAGGTAGTGTTTTCCCTTAAATATTAGCCAATGAAATGAAAATCTATACCTTAAGTTTTGATCCGATTCATCTTCAACGGAATAATCGCGTTTTTGTGTGTATTGAGCATTGAGCTTCTGTAATGCCTTTAACAGAAAAAAAGAGAACTTTAACATTTAACTTTAATTTGCAATTTTTATTGCATTAATTCATTAACTAATTTCTTAATTATCAATGTACTTAACTATTAAATTGATTATGTACTTAACTATTAAATTGATCGATTCATACGCTTACTGGCATTTAAATTAAATTATTTTGAGGCAAAATATCAACAATTATAACTATAGTCAAATATAATTTTTACACAGTGGTGCCTATAAATTACTTTGAATTTGTACTCAAGTAAAAGTAGAAGTAATAACAATAAAACGACTGGAGTAAGAGTAAGAAGCACTGGAGGCAAAACGTAAATATTAAGTAAAAAGTACAAAGTATCCTTAAAAATACTTGAAGTAAAAAGTAAAAGTACAATTGTCTGCAGCGTGTAGGGGGGAGAGGGGGGGAGGGGGGGGGGACTTCTCCAATGGATTGACATAAAAAAGACACAAAACAGCACACGTATTATATGCGTGCACCTATTATATACAATATTTCATGGCATGGTCTATTTTCCAGACCACGTTGAAGATATAAGAAATCCATTAAATAAATGCTTATAAGTAAGCCACAAACGAGAGATCCCAGTCGCATGTAGAGATCCTATCACCTATCCCAAAATTACAATAAATCAGGAATAAATCACGTAAAATTAAACAAATGTGAGAAAGTAACGAAATACTTCGCCACAAAATGAAAATAACGAAGTAAAACGTTACTTCTTAAGACGACTTCGTTCCAAGTAAAAGCACTCCAGAAAAAGTTTACTTTGTTATATGTTGACTTCTCAAAAATAGTACTGAACTCAAGGACAGTAACGAAGAACATTTACTTCGTTACGTATACTTGATACCACTGTTTTTAAGATTGTATCACCAATTACAACCACTGAGGAGACGTATACTGTATATGCATGACCGGACTGACGTACACGAAAAAAAAGACGTTTTTGGAGAATGACAAAAATATATCATCTTGGTTTAATTACTAAAGAAGTTTCGGTACTTTTTCATGTTGTTACCCAGGCAAAACTTTGATTTGATTCGGTCATATCAAAGATGACATTTTAAGATAAACAAGCTTTCAAAAGAAACCTACAGGCATGTAGTCTTGAGAGAGTAATGCGAATGGAAACAAAACACGTGCCGTACTGAATTTCCGTCTGTTTTCCCGTTAATTAATGATATACAAGAAAACATTTTGTCAATTCTGATTGGATTAGAGCAGTGCAAATTTCATGGCTTTCTGATTGGCTTAAAATATGAAACAATAACAAAGATAGCCAATAAGATACAGCAATTTCCAGCAGAAATAATACAAAAAACAAAGATTTAGGAGTTTTTAGGAGTGACAAAAATGGCCGGAGTTTTTTTTTGTAAAAATGGCGTCAACCACGGACGCACCGAACCTGCACGTACTTTCGGTTTTTATCTGCGAAACTTTTTAGTTGTTTTGGGACGCCCGCTCTTTGACTTTGTGATATATTCGTCGAGATATTGTCAACATTTTCTCGGCCAAAAAATTATTGGGCTCTTAGTATTTCTTTATCTACATCCAAATTGCCTTCTTTGGCTTTTCTAGCAGGTTAGTTACCCAAAAAGATCTTTAAAGTTGAGGGGTTTTTGTCCGCCATTTACATTTTTTGGCAACGTAAGCAGCTTTATCGTGAGCGAGTTCGGCGAAAGGCAAAAACTCACCTGCTCGGAAACAATCAGAAAGCCGCTGCATACCTGTAGATTTTATTTTTGTGGAGGTAGCCAATCTTTAATGGAGCTAGACTATGCCACATTCTCGTACCCAGAGCCCGCCTTACACACGATCAACAGAGCATGACAAGGACGCGGTGTACGAGAATGGGTTTGCCACTTTGCCTCAAATGCAGATCAAAATTTAGCCTCTGAACGAGAACAAAATGCCAAGTGTGTCAATGTCATGTTTATGCGCATATTGTGGATATTTCAGTCTTATTTAATACAGTGGAATATAGAAGTGCATTCTGAGAGTTCTTGCAGTTATTCCAGTTAGTCAGTAACTCCTGGCTTAGATAACAAGCTCCAAATGATTTTTGGAGTTAGCAACACAGCAAGTAACTTCAACCTTACATGTATGTTCCTAGCGGCTATAGGCTGACTCGCCTCGCTATACACATACTTTTTGGAGTTAGGCAGTAACTCAAGGCTTAGATACCTTGTTTTTTCATGATTTTTGGAGTTATACGTAGCTCCAAATGATTATTGGAGTTAGCCAGTAACTCCAGGCTTAGATACCTAGCTCCTAAATTATTTTTGCAGTTGTATACTTAGCTCCAAATCATTTTTGGAGTTTTTCAGTAACTCCAGAATTCATATTTCAACTCAGTCTTGAATTACACAAGTTACTCAAGTGTATTTTTTGGTTTGGAGTTAGCCCTTTAGAGCTTGGAGGTAGCGTCGCTCCATAACTTCCTACTTTCTACAGCCATGAGCCGCTGTTAGCACAGGTATGGGATAACGCTGGAAATATCGAAGACGATTACTCTGAAGACGAAGCTTTACTTGTATTTTTCAGGTAGTTGAATCCCTATATAGGGATCCATGTGCAGTTTTTTGGAGTAATTAAAACTTATTCAACTTATACATATTTATAAATTGATTATACTATAAGTGGTCATATTTTATATCGCGCTATTATCACGATGAATTCTCAGGTGATTAATATTTAACTATACTCAATGTCTCCAATCTTATTATGACTAAAATGTTATGATCCCTAATCATTGCATGAATTGGAACGCTATAATTGGTGGTCAATTCTTCTAAGATTTTATTATTTTATTTTTAATTTATAGAATGCACAACACACATTTATTAGACCTAACCATGCACGAACAGCTACTGTATAAGTCCCTAGCAGGAATCGAACCAACTAAAATACTGCAATTTAACACACCACAAGCACAGGGGCAATACACTTCAATTCTTCAAGTGCTTTATATGAATGAAATTAGGAGGCATATGGAAAAAAAATGGAATGCCAAGGCTAGCACCATGTAGATGTAATTCGGTTCTACATGGGAAACGGAAATCCCAGGCAACAGAAATTAAGAAAGATCTTGGGCCATCCCATTAGAAGATGAGATTAAAAAATGAGGACATTCTCTCCATGTAAACTCAGGTGAAATTGACAGATCAATACCAGCACCTGCAGCGGTATCACCAAACTCGAAATTAATTAGAACTGATATTTGCTGTGTTGGTGTAATGTACTCAGGTGAATAAGATGCTTGTGATGTTACTCTGAGTGTATATCCACACCGGGCAGGCCTGAAAAATATGCCTGGCCACGGTGGGAATTGAACCTACAACATCTTATTCACAAGCTGCTTAGCATCATATTCACCTGAGTACATTACACCAACACAGCAAATATCATGATTATTAGATTACATTGATATCAAAGGAACTAGACTCAGTTCCGAAGTATCACATACCGTACTCGAACCAACTTGACCGCGTAGCTCAGTTGGCAGAGCATTGGGCTAGTTGGTTGTACTCATAGGTTCAATTCCCACTGTGGCCAGTCATATTTTTCAGGCCTGCCCGGTGTGGATATACACTCAGAGTAATTAGAACTGTTTTAGTCCAAAATTTTGACTGAATTAACCAGAAAACCAAATAAGTTTGTGATATTTCTTATTTCTACTCAAAACTGTCATAATCAATATCAGACTACAATGAGAGGTCATTACTATTTAATTGTAGACTAAACATTTGTCACCGAAATAATGATAAATGTTTGCCTTCCTTCATTAGATTAGTCCTTATAATCAACATTCAACATGAAACAAATGTTCTTAAATCTTAATTCACCCAAGGTATTTCAACACAGCGTCTATATCAATAGACTACTTTAAAGTGGAAGTCAAGTGCGTAATGTAAACAGAACGGTTTGTTTACATTCTGAACTGCTGTATTTTTTAAAATATGATGTACTCTCTGAATATCTAACACCATTTTGGTTGCATTTTGGTTCGCTTATGCTTCAAAATGAATATGAAATAGAGTTTATGTTCAGAAAAATTCGAAACATTCGAAATTTGGGCAATGTTCCACATTAGAGCTAGCTAGGTCCTCACATTGTTATGAGCAGAACCGATGCGCAGAACAGACTTGACTTCCACTTTAAAGAAAGTAATTAACCCATTTAGTCACATTGCGCCCTGATGCACCGTACTTTATTATTTTACTCTGTCTAACACCAGACAATTTTACTCGTCAAGGGGAGAGTGCTGGCGCTTAATGGGTTAACTGGCCTATCTGCCCATGCGTCTATTTAACCCATTGAGTCACATTGCGCCCTAATGCGCCCTACTTTATTATTTTACTCTGTCTAACGCCAGACGATTTTACTCGTCAAGGGGAGAGTGCTGGCGCTTAATGGGTTAATGAAAATGGACTTACAGAAGAGGCTAAAATTATACTTCAGATTTTTATTTTGGTGTCTGCATCAGTGGTGGAAACTAGGGTAGGGCAGGGGGGCACCCCCTAATAATTTTGAAAGACATACAACCTGGAAAGACACCATGCATGTATAATCTGGTACCAAATATCACAATTCACAAGCATTGTTCAAATTAAGAGCAATAAAGTGGCAAACATGCAATCACATGCACCCATATAACATTGTCAATATGACTATTAAATAAAACTTAAGCTAAAGTTAGCAATATACCAAACAATGTACGATCCTGTCATATGCCACAACATGCATTTTATGCAATCTGTTTTGTTCTGTGTTGCATTCCTTAGAGCTCTATACTGATAATCAAAATCAATAGTTATAACTGTACATTAAACAACAATGCTAAATCAACATGATTGATTATCTTAGAAAACATATCTAATGTCAGCCAAATGGCACAACTAGTGCTCAGAACTTTTTATTCATTTAATCAGGTTACCAACATCATATCTCAGAGCCTCAAATGGACACCGGAACCCCTTTGGCATATTTGTTGAAAATTTCTTCCTCTGTCTGCAACTGGATTACATTTTTGTTACCGGGTTAATATATGGCGTCTGATATGCTTAAGAGAGGTCATAATATAGCAGTTCACAAGGACTCAAGAAATACTGTCTGATTTAATTTGAGAGTTTAATCTGCTTACAAGAAGTGTAAGTTGCAAAGAGAGGTTTCGACTGGACAAATAATAAATCCCCTCTGACACAATGAGAAGTGAGCTATTTTAATATTTAAAATCATGCACCTCAAGTACATATAGGATAATAACATTATATCTGATATTTGAAAATTCTTTTGCTAGATGATAAGTTGTTGAAATCAAAAACATTCAACAGTTAAGATTTAAGAATTGGCAAGCCCTATATTAATCAAACTGCATGAAAGAATTGGCAGCTAGTACAAACTGTCATTGTCCCATAATGCTACACATACTATATACACAATAAAGTTCACGAAGGATTTGTAAACTATTTTGAATTCAATTATGTCAACAAGGATATATAAATATATATACATATCAAAATATCCCCATTAAATTATCAATAACTTTCAAACTTTAAGGCAAATATGCTATCCAAATCACAACAAATTATTTTTTTTCGATCTCAAGAATTGCCACAACAAACCGATTTTTTTCCACGTCGAGATTGTCTCAATTTTAAAATGGTAATTTTTTCATTACAGTTTCTTTGTTTTCAACAAGATTCAAGAATACAATCAATGCATCATTGCCTGTCGATAACTTCCTTCGATCGGGGCGTTTTATTTGAACAAATTTCGTATTAAAGCCATTCCCAAACTAGTGTGAGAAGATAATCTCACAAAAACATGCAGGTAGCACGAACCACAAAGTCAAGCCGAGTAGAAATTTCAAAACAGAAAGCTGACAGACTATCGCGAATTTAAACAAATACAAAAGGATTTTGTGTATACAACTCCACACAAACGCCATACTGAATTTATTGTAAACAATACGAGCATCAGCTGTGGTGTAGTGCCCTAATTAAAAACTAATCACACGACATAAACACTTGAGTTTTATCGGATGGTAGAATTGTATAGGGCATACTCTACGAACTCACCTGAGCATAGTCACGTTCGATGCCAGACTTCTGTTTCATGTAAGATCTAAAACGGTACGATGGTTAGTTAACGCGCCTCTAAACGGCCCGTGTTGCCGTGATAAAAACCTTGAGAACATGTACCTGACGTCTTCGAGTAAATCGGTCTGTAATTGGTATCGCTGTTGCAATTTCGAGAATTGCTCTGTTTGTACATTGCGTAGAAGTTGGACCAATTTACCCTGCAGTGGAACAAAACAAGACGCTTTCGTAAGCAACGGAAAATTTCCTAGCCCCATTCTTTTAAGCCTGAATAGAATATACCTTCCTCTGTGGCGGTGGCTGCATACTATTTCATTAAATATCTTCTTCGAGGAACAATGCACTTAATACTTCGCTTAATTGACGTTTCCTACGCTCCGCCATATTGGATATAGCCAGCGATGCCAAGTTCAGTGACGTCACGAAAACAAACACGCATAAATTATGAATACCAGTCAGAGTTGCGTAATATATGGAAACACGACACGATTCGACACGAGTATGCGCACTTTTGACGTCCAGGATAAAAACTGAGATAAATCCTGTTCATTGAAATTTCTAAAAAAGCTGAATTTAGTTTACGGTAACCACTGAGTATTCTAATAAAATACAATACAATAGAAACTCCGAAGAAATTCATATTTTTAATTCAACCTTTCGACTACTGTTGAGTCATCATCAGGAATTATGAAAGCTACTAAAAATTTTGTATAACTTGTAAAATTTTTGGCAGCTTTCATAATTCCTGATGATGACTCAACAGTAGTCGAAAGGTTGAATTAAAAATACGAATTTCTTCGATCGGAGTTTCCCGATTGTATTGTATTGAATTTCAATCCCAAAGCAAGATTATCTAACGCAAACTTGCCATATTCAGCAAAGTTCCCAATTCTGTCAGATGCATACAGATGCAACTCATTATTTATTTATTTATTTTCATTTATCTAGCTTTGCCAACTAGGGCAGTGTCGCCACAACAGCATATGCCAATTACTGTGCGCCTTTTTATCTAACCCACCCTGTCAACTTTCCCTGTGGGAGGAAACTGCAGTACCCGGAGAAAACCCACGACTTTCGGCAGAGCGTTGACTGTTGCTCTTTTCACATGAGGACTGGGTTCGAGTCGCATCGTTCTCACCGAGGCTGGAACCTGCGGCCTTAGAGGTGAAAGGCAAGTGCGCTAGCCACTACCGGCTGTACCACACTGAACTCATATCCATACAAGGCATTTACTCTCCTCAACTGCCTGTGTTTAGTGTGATCTCTGAACCATATAAGCACCTCAGAATGGCCAAAGCTTTTATGGTTTGCTAGATAGCACTATGGCGAAAGCGTCGTCTCATGCTGTGGTCAGTTTCGGACGGTCCCCCCCCCTCCCACGATCGAGGTTCGACCAGCGCTACCATATGTTGACCGTCATGGTCAACTTTGCCCTAAACAGTTGAGATTATCTGCCCTAAATTATATTAAATGCATACTAATACTTATTCCAAAGGTCTGAGGGGTATACGAGGTTTATCCTTCGAAGCCTGGAGCCAGAATTCGTATCCCCCGAAGCGCCGCGAAGCGCTGATGGGGATACGAATTCTGGATCCAGGCTGTGAGGGGTAATTCTCGTATACCCCGACAGATCTTTGGAACAAGGATTTTCCTTATCACCTCACAGTGCACAGAACCAAAACTTCATCAACAAGTCGTCCGGTTTCTCGTCACTGAAAGTAATCATAGTTTTCTATGTTACAAATTCACCTCAAACTTTCTCTTTGCATTGTTCTCACTTATGGTGTTTTTGTTAAGCAAAGTCTTGTCGTTAAGCTAATTCTTCATTAGAAATTATATTTACACTGAGATTGTTTGACGCTATATTGAATAAATGCCCGCGAAACAAAGTCGTATCCTTTTTGAGCTGTGTGAGCGAATGAGCGTCATTCTGAAGTTGTTATACCAATTAAATGGATAAGATTCTCAATAGTTGACCCTTATCATATGTAGAAGAATCTCCCTCTTACGGTATCTGCCGTTTATTCCTTCTTCAGTTGATCCACAATGGAAAGGCTGGCTCGAAGTTATTCCAAAATTGCAATTTTTGCAAATTACTTAAAGCAGACCACTGTCATTTTAAACCATTGCATTTCGGGGAGGTCAAAGAGGTGCAACTGCATGGCATTTGTTCTCGAATGCGCTTTACGACGAGCTGGTCACGCACCTGTAGCATACCTCCGCTTAGAGGATACAAACGACAATATTCACATTGCTTCACTTTGTCATTGGCAAAGCAAGATTACAATCCCCCAATTAGAATTAACCGTTGCTGTACTCTCTGTAAGGGTATTTACAATCATTCATGAAGAATTGGATATGGAAATATAGAGAACTTGCTATTTGACTGATTCGGTCAGTCCATGTTGAAGTGCGTTTATGTAATCAAACGAAACTGAGATTTCACAATTTTTAATCAGTTCGTCTGACAGTAATTCATAGCGGATCTGATTGAAGGGTCAAGAGTTCTTAAAAGGGACGAGAAGTTACGTCCTCAAATGACGAAAATTCCGCCGGTATTAAAGGACAGTGATCAAGAAGTCAGAAAGTAAGTTCAGATATAAGTTGTTGCTGCACAATGAAATGCTTTGAATGATTTGATTTTGTTCTATTCAGGTTGGAGTAAGTTGAAGCGTGTGGGCATGCAGTTGCTTGGTGGTTGCGATATAAGACGAACCTTCAACTCGAGGCCGCGGCTAAAGGAAAAGCAAAAAATTTAAATGGTCTAAAAGGAAGCAAAGCTACATGAAGCGATATGACTACAATTAAATTCTACAACATGTTCAGTTGCTTGCCTTTTCAGATGTTTTGGAAATTTTCTCGCTTCGTGATGGCTCGGTAGCCGCAATGGTGCAACGGAGAGAACCCTTCAAAAGACCGGCACAGCCAACGAAACATCTTATTATCCTGCCTAAAAGACATCACATTATTTTACGGACATGATAATTCGCCACCATCCAGGGCCGGGGCTACGGGGTGGGGGGGGGTGACACCCCCAGAAATTCTGTTCCAAGCTTCAGTCGGCAGGACTGCTATTTCAGTCGGCAGGCACAAATATTTTTGACGAATAGAACTACTACCGATATGATTTTCACCTGTTATATTAGAAACGGAAATTTTGGTTACTCGAAATTTACTCAGCAGGATAATCATTATAATCGGTTAGCAAAACAAGTCCAGATTGACAGTTAAACGACATCGCGATACAAAGTATATGGAGCATATTTGATAGGTAAAACCGCTGAACACAATATATTGCCGCCAAAAACTCAAATATGGCGATTTAGAACAGGCTTTATTTAGAGCACAATCTCTGGAGCACAGCTAGCCTGCGAACAGGCTCTCTTTGAACTCTCTACGGGCACAGAATAGAAAATAAGACCAGAAGCCTCACTCAGCCAAAATTATGTCCGAGATTTTTTATGCGCAGGCGCGAGCCAGCAAGTGTAATCCACGCCATCAAACGCGAGCAATTACGCCATCAATTGCCATTACCAGGTAATAAAGATTGCTGTTTTAACTGTTTTGCTGACGAACGCTGACGTGATGTTCGCAGCAAGTGTCACACACGTCATCTAGCGTGCGAAATTCGTGATCCGCAAGGCGAAAATCGCGGACACGAAAATGTTAAGGAAAGGTGTACAGTGAGACTTCTGGTCGATTATATATTCTATGCTACGGGCGTAACTTCAGGGACCGCGGAGCAGGAGGGGGCAACAATTTCCATACATACGTAATTTTTATAAACTAAGAATACTGAAATCTTTCAGATCAGTTAACAATATATTTATAACTTATTAGTATAAGTATTCAATCTATTTCTGGTTGGTTTAAACAAATGACGGGTACGGTAATGTTAGATTAAGGCCCCAGTTACACGATACTGGATTCGTATTATTACAACTTTTCATATATGAAGTTTTTGTTTAATTATGTTATATTATCAGAATTTTAAGTGCCAAATTCACCTCGAGTAAAACTTGATGTCGCTCCGATGCGAATCCGGTATCGTGTAACTGGGGCCTAGAAGTCGTCTATTAAGAAACTTTTTAACAGCAACTAGTAAATTTGATTGCATTTCCGGGGCTCTGGGGGTCTCAAATTTCAAAATTTCCCGGGGAAGCATTCCCCCGGACCCCTGTTAAACTCACGCCTTCGACGTTCGCTATAGCCCCCTTAATCTAAAAATGGCTTCGTAGTTGACCTCCATCGGAAATTCCACAAGCTTCCATGGCTAGCAGGTGGTCGGTACAAGCTCGTCCGTCAGTCGGTTAAAATGACCTTACACCCCACTGAAAAATTTCCTGGGGACGGCCCTGCCACCATTGTAGCCTGGTCGGCCATACTGGTACTAGTTCTCAGCAAATTCTCTACGTTCTTTTTCATAATCAGGCGTGATGTTAGCAGATTTCCATCCTATTGGTATACTTGACAACAGTTAAAGAATGTTAAAAAGAGCGCATATCTTTGTTATAGCTCCAAAATAGTTTTAAAATACTTTATTAGGATGTCAAAAACATTTAGATGCTCTCGATGCTTTCGTCTGATTAAATTTTTAACCTCTTGAGTGATGGTTTTGTTTCCGTGATTCACATTTATTCGAGCTATAAATCTTTTATATCGTATATTTCTTACGAATGAGAGCCGAAGTTCCTTGTTAATTGATGGTGGGGAGTTTGTACCCACAATTGGTTTAACGAGAACAAATTGCATGGTGAACGGCTGTTAGCCAGGGGCGTAGGAACCGGCTTCTAGGGGCACTTTAGGGTATTGAAAAGGGCACCTAAAAAATTTTTTCCGGAAATGTTGGCGACGGGGGGGGGGGGGCACGTTCCCCCAGTGCCCCCCGGTTCCTACGCCCCTGCTGCTAGCTCGAAATTAATCTTTCCATTGCATCCAACACTTGTCGATGTTTCTGGAGAACTTTTTTCAATCGGAGATTTCTCAAGCCAGGAATGCTCGCGAAGAAGTCAAAATTGCCGCCTCTCATCCTTCCCTCCCTCTCTTGGAAATCGTCAGACACAATGGCCCAGTACACGACTAGCTCCTTTGAAAGTTTGTTTGACGTTAAATTAAATTAAATTAAATTGGAAAGTGAACACTTGAAAAATACAAGCTACCAATTCCCGACGATGGGCCTTCACTCGAAACGTTGACGTTTTACTTGAATTTTTCAGGTAGATGAATTGCTATCCATCTCAATTTTCTGATGTTTCACGGCCACTACCTACGTTGGCACAAGTAGTTCGAGATTAGTACTAACCCTCGTTTAAAATTTAACCTGTTGTTGCAATTTATGTACTTTAGTTCCACGTCATTACATTTCAAAACTTCAGAGAAGAAAACTTCTTTTTATCCAGACGATATTTCCGAAGTGTTAGGAAGTTTGCTTTGAATTGTAGTTTAAACTAGGGTTCTAGGCTAAACAATCGACTCAGGAGCGTAGCTAAGGGGGTGTAGTGTGGTGGTAGTTCCATTCTGATGGGTCTAGCGACGCACCTGCATTGAGGAAATAAATTGTTGTTGTTGTTGTGCCGTAATCATCCCGGGATAATCCGAGATGTTAATAGAACTTTATCAGCTGTTGCCGTTTGTTCGAAAGTCGATAAAATTTATCGACAAAGTTCGAAAGTCGACAAAGTTGTACTAACATCTCGGCTTATGAATTTTTTCTGTGTTGGTGTAGTGTACTCAGGTGAATATGATATTTGGGGTGTTACTCTGAGTGCATATCCACACCGAGCGAGCTTGAAAAATAGATTCTGTTCCGAAATATCACTTACTCGAACCGTCCTGACCGCGTAGCTCAGTTGGAAGAGCATTGGGCTAGTATTCCAAAGGTCGTAGGTTCGAATCCCACCGTGGCCGGGCATATTTTTCAATCTCGGCTTATTCCGGGATGATTACACAACAACAACAACAGTTTATTTTCTCAATCAATGCGTACTGTTCGACTGATGGTGCTGTTGAAGTTTATTGAGATCAGTTACATTCAAGCCTCTCAATCGCGAAAACGAGGCTCCGTAGCCAAGGTAACGTACTTTCCGAAAGGGTCTACACCAATCATATGCCCTGTAGAGCTATGAAATTTACCTTAACAAGTTAACAATCTTCTCTTTAAGTGTTTAAGCTAGTGTCTCCGGAAAGTGGATACGACCATCTCATGCATGTTCAACGCCAGAAAGACGCTGTTAATTTAAGCTACGTTTACACGCTGCGATTAGTCGTGTACGATTTGTTTTCTGGCGTATGTCATTGAGTAAACACGCGTAGCTGGGCTACATTTGAAATTTCTTTTTAACGAAACGGCAATGAATTATGGCTTCAGCAGTTATTTTAATACGCCAGAATACGAATCGCGTACACGACAAATCGTAGCGTGTAAACGTAGCAGTTTACCGACTTTCAAAACCCGGCTTTATTCCATGTGAACAGAATCTGTGTTTTTGAATTGTACGACGTGTTCTTTGGCGCTCAATTCTGTGTTTTTGAATTGTATATGTCGTGTTCTTTGCCCCTTGCCTCAAAAACACACTCCAGGACAGTAATTATAAAGATAAGGTGGGGCCAGGGGGAGTAAAGGCCTGCCTTGTGAGGTTGACTCAGAACACGTTGCTAAACAATTCATGCTATTTTTTTATGCACGGTCCGTGCCAGTGTAGGTATTGCCAAAAATAACAAAACTTCGGTTGAACTACCGGAAAAATACAAGGAGAAATTCGGCGTTTCGAGCGAAATCGCTCCGACGAAGGTTTCCTGTCACAATTCACTTTCAAATTATGTTACAGTAATAAATTAGATACTTGTATTATAAGGTAAGACACATGTCACATATCTATGGCCTGACATAATCTGAAAGTGAAACTGTGAAAGTGAATCTATGTCTATGAAGACTACGAATCTTGACTCCAGCTGAAAGCTTCGATCGTAATCCTGTTATTTATATTGAGCTCAGCGTTGTATAGTTACTGTGCAAAGCAATCACGGGCTCTCCTAAAGGTAAATTATGCGGTCACATGACCAGAAATGATCATAAAAACTTGTAATGTCGATGAAATGATGTTGTTATGAGTGTTCATCGATCATGTCGCTTGTAAACTCACCCGTACAGACGAACGATGTTCGAAACGATAATAACGATATTGCTGGTGAGCAGGACGATGCCGTTTCGTCTCAGGTAAGAGGACGTGCACTTATTTATCTCGCCTTTATCGTACTTGTAATTTCCCCTTCAGAACTTTGCTTAAAGTCACGTAGGTGAAAGTTCTACAAGGCACTTGGCATTGCCAATTATGACCTTCTGGGTGATGTTTGCAAGATTGTTTACAGAAAAATTATGCCTTATGTGTTTTTACGCCAAGGTCCGGACGGTGCAGCAAGTCATACGGCTCACAAGCGAAAATTTAGAAAAACTGGATCGCAATTTCAAGGGTATCAGACATCCCCCGTCGATGTTTTTAGAGGTACGTTGGTTAGATTTCCTTCCAGTTTCCGTCGTTGTATTAAAAATTTGCAAATATGATGTCCATAAAAAAGCTACAATCACGAATTTCGAACGCCATGTTTTTTTCAAGGCCTAGCCAAATTGCTACACAGGGCAGGTTAATATGTAACATTTTGACGCTGTATGGTGGTTTTATGTATACATGGCAGCTTGTACGCAGGCTTATGTTTGTTTGTTTACGGAGATTCTGTTGAATATTCTGTTCAATTAATCACCAGGGTGACCATTTAGACGTTTGTTATTGGTTATTGACCTGCCTGCTGTATACTGTACCGTGTTCTTCTTCATTTGTATTGTTGGGGGTTGTATTCATGTTGTATTTTATTATTATGACCTGTTAAGAGATATCCATAATTTAGATGAATTTTATACATTGGTTACAAGAGTATTTGGGTATGATGTACGTATCATTGTTAATCCCAAGTGTCGAGGGAGTGGATTTGACATTTTTATATTAAAAATGTCAAATGCCGACCAAATTCCAGGGTAAGTACCCCACCCTTGCGATGGCCTTTATTTTCCTGAAGCATTTGGTTTGTTCCCTACTAATGCATGCTATCGGTGAACTTAAGTGGTCTATAAACATTCACAACACTATCAAACTATGTGCATATTAAAGGAATACCGGATGGTTTTCCGTGCAGGATTGCGTGATCCATGCACCAGGGATGTCGCGAGATTTTCGGAAAGTGTAAAAGTACTCGAGCCGCAGGCAAGTGTATTTTTATGCTTTCCGAAAGTCGACCAACATCCCAAGTGCATGGATGACGCTATTCTGCTTGGAAAACCATTTGGTAATTGTTTTATAAAATAACTACAGTGAAAAAATGACATTTTGAGAATCCCGTGAAAATCCTGCAAAGGCATTTTAATTCCTTGTGCAGGATAGCCTGATCGTGCATGGCTATTGGCCAATCAAATTGTGTATTTCACTGTAGTTATTATATCTTGTTCATCGATCTGAAGGATAGACTGATATCGGACTATAAAAAAATCCAATAATATCGACTATATTGAATAATGTAAATTAGAAAACATAGTTTAGTCAACTTGCATATATACTGCATCACAAACAAATTGCATGAAACATAGGATCACCAATTTCATCACTTCTCTTAAAGTAGTAATTTCAAACAGGACTTTGTTGATTTGACATATTGTCTACTAGAGATTTTCCTTTGCAAGAATGATCTGTGAGATTTTGATGCTTTGTTTTCAAACCCTTAACAACCTGCGCTGATATGCACCGTGAAGATTATTATTCAAAGTAGTGCAGATGCCATCTTGTGTGATCTTTCTTGTATGTGATCTTCTGTCATCACACTTATTCTGTTTACACTTTTACATTGCCCTTGCACTTGCTACTTGTTCACAATTGCCGTCCTACATATGTTTCCTAAACTTTACCAGACAATAGTTGCTGAAAAAAGGAGATTAAGTTATCTTTACTAGTTAAAACTTTTATATTTTTGATATGCAAAATATGCAATATGAGTCGAATATTGATATTTCTGAGATATCAATATTTATCGAAAATATTGACATATTGCATCAGCCTTACTGAAGGATCGTCCATTTTAGTATAAACCAACTGACATACAAGACAATGAAATCACATGGCAAATAAACTAGCTAGAAAGACTGCAATGGGCTGTTGTGGTATTTAATTTGATACATATCAATAAGTTTTGTGTTTTTTAATTTTTTAAATTGGACCCAACAAACATACACTTTGTAGTCCATTGCTAATTTGCATAAAGTTGCACAACATACAGTATGTTGGTATCATGATAGGATATTGGTTTTTGTCCACACCACAATGCTATTACAGCCTACGGTATACCACTGGGACCAGCTATAGTACTGTAAATTGTGGTCAGAAAACTTTCAAAGAGGCACCCTACAACAGCTTTGCCATCGGAGGGTCCAGGCTAGAACTTTAGCCAAATTATTGGTGGATTAGCTGAATTACACACAGAATATTCATGGTTGTTTACACAGTGCAGGCAAGGTCAAGGAAACATTTGCACTGAAACATGCTTTACACTGAAAACTCTGTATTTCTTAGTACTGTCTGTGCATGATCACACTGCAGAATCAAATACATGCTCATAATGTATTCCCTAATAAAAGTCATTAGAGTTGGTGTAAAATTTCGGTCAAGGTCAAGGGAAGCGAAATTAATGCGAATTCGTTGGGAGTTGGGGTTTATAACCTATAGTTTGAGATAACCAAGTAAAAATGATTAAAATAGTATATTACTATCAGGCAAATCTACGGAAAATTATGTTTAAAGGGAGTTCGAGATATAGCGAGATTTTACCGTATATTTTAGTGTTTATCTTGGAAAAAAGATGGCTGCTTTTTAAATATTACGCAGTTCAAATTGACCCGGGGGAGGGGGCAAATTTCTTAGGAAATATGACTCCCCATTCGTCCTTAGGTTGTGTAATAATGTTGTCCAGCTGAAGTGAGCTTCATGAAAACATTTGCATGCACCACCGATGAAGCAGCATCACCCAAATATACGTCAAACTCGCTGGCAAATTTCCTAGGCACGTGCTTCCAACAACGCAAACGAATGGTCAATTTTCAAACTGGCCAAAAAACAGAGTAACTTAGTTAATACGTAATCATGCGATGGCGAGTACAATTAAGGATTAATAGTACGAGTGATGTTTGGGAATTTTGCCAAAATTGGACGAGCCGCCGGGGCGAGTCCAATTTGGCAAACCTTCCAAACATCACGAGTTATTGATATTCACCGTGGTCAGGCATATTTTTCAAGCTTGCCCGGTGTGGATATGCACTCAGAGTAACATCACAAGCAAATCACGAGTTATTATTATTATTGTTATAATATACTTGTTTATTATAAGCATGACAAAATTGGATAATTCTCAATGTCAACATCATATTTTCTCGCCAAAGCCCAGTCCTGCCAGACTTTCAACCAAAATTTGGTGCTTTTGTTCGTATTTTCATTTTAATTCGTTCTTATGCTTTAAGTTCCTCTAGTGCAATTTCATTTGTGAAATTGTGTTAAATACCTTTCCGCCATTTTGTTTGTTTTGGGAAAATCATTAATTGTATACTGCAGTAAAATTAATGAAATAATTGTACTCCTCTCAACCAATCAGCATCCAGTAATTTGTCATGCTAAATAATAAAAAGAAAAAGTAGTTTCAATTAAAAGTAAATGAACATCAAGATAACCCAAATAAACTATGGTCGTTGATTAAAGATCTATCGAGAGCATCATAAATTGGGAGAAAACAACGCGGTGTTCGTCAATTAAACGAAAACGGATAACTAACTGTAAGCAGAAGCATTTCCGAAATCTTTAGCTCGTTCTTCGTTAGTCAACCACAACGTCTCTTAGTCTACTTTTTGTAACGAATCTCTGCTAAACTCTCTAAAGATAAAGTTTGAAATTCCACATATTTTTCCAGAAAAGGTACTTCAACTGCTAAATCCTGTGCCAGCAAATAATAAAGCAACAGGTGCTGATGCATTGAGTCCTAATGAAAATTTCTGCTTCATCCATATCAAGCTCATTCGCACGTTTCATAAACCATTGCATAGCCAACACCTAGCCAAAGTCATCCCCATTTTTAAGAATCAAGGAAGCGTAGAACACAAACAAATTACAGACCAATATCTGTTCTTCCGATCCTCTCAAAACTGTACAAAAGACATCTCTATATCAAGAACTATTTTCACACTTATCCAATAACAATTTCCTACGGCCTGCATTCTGTCTTTCGCAGACGCCACTCGACTGAAACTGCTCTAATTCGCTTACTAGACCAAATCGTTCTTGACCTAGATAAGAACCACGTTACTGGCGTTGTTTTCGTAGACTACAGCAAGGCGTTTGACTTGACTGACCACCATCTTTTATTGCAAAAGTTGAGCGCTTATGGAGTGGATGATACCTATCTCAAGGTTTTCCAAAATTACCTCTCGGACAGGACACAGTTTGTAGAAATCAACGGCTTCAAATCATCTCCGTTATATATAACCCATGGTGTTCCTCAAGGTATCATTCTTGGCCCTCTTCTCTTTCTTGCTTTTATAAATGATCTACCTCCAAATATACCTGATTCAACTGTTGATGAAAACGCAGATGACACTAAGTATATACTTTCTCTTCCAGTTCCCACTTCTCTGTCGCGTCGATTGAATTAGAAGTTAACCTTCAACACGATATAAACAAACTATGTCAGTGGTCAGACCTAAATCGAATGGTACCTAATGCTGACAATACCAAATTAATTCTTATTACTGGTAAATGCCTTAAATCTCGAATACAGTTATCTTCCCTATACCTCTTGCTGCAAGTGATTCAAATATTGAAGTGGTTTCTTCACAGAAATTACTTGGCGTTTAACTTTCAGAGAGCATATAAGCAAACTTAGTAAAAACCTTGGTAAAAAAGTCGGCCTCCTGAGGGAAATACGAAGATATTTACCACTATTTGAGAGAAAGCTATTTACAACGCTGTCGTCAAGCCAATTATGATGTACGGTATTAATAATTCTATTTGGAGTTGCTGCTCGCGAAACAATCTGCTTAGAATTTTTAAATTACAAAAAAGAGCAGCTCGTGTAATTTTAGGAACTGACACTTCCTCCAGGTCATTCGCCAATTTTAATAAACTGGACTGGATACCTTTTTAAGACGAAGTTAAAATTAACAAATGTATACTCTAGTTTACAAGAGCCTGCATGGTCAAGCTCCTCAGTATATTAAGAACTTGTTTAAAACAAATAATGAAATAAATGGTAGACAAACTCGTCATGGCGAATATAATTTAGCGTGTCCTACATACAGTTATGCAACTGATGGAGGAAAATCTGTAACAGTCAGCAACATTGAAATATGGAATAATCTTCCGAAGGATATTAAGACAAAATCTAATGTTAATCCCTATAAGGCTGCCCTCAAAAACTATTTCTTGGAATCATACAAGGGTATCGATCGCTTTGAATTATTATTGTGATCAGTAAATTGTGTATTTTCATATATATATGAATTTATATTCTTAAGATCTTTTATATATTTTTCTTACTCTAAGTAACTTTTAAACGTTTTAAAGTAGAATTAATGACTTTGTATAAAGGGCAGGTCAGGTTTCAACATCACGTTTTGATGACGTGTTTGTTACGGATTATTTCTTGCTTCCTGCATGTAACAAACACAGTTATCAATTTATACGAATATATCCATTAGTACGAATGGAGTAGATTCGACAGTATTCGCCATGTATGAAGATACTCGGGTTAAAACAATTAACATCATTGTTCGAGGGTTTCTGTAGATCTTATAATTTATTGGACCTAATCAGGAACAGCTGCAAAAAATGCAACTACTCTATAAATAGGCCTTTGCATGGGCCTCGAACCTTTCAACACTTACTTCTATCGAGTAGGATATGCGCAAAATCTTTACAATAAACATCAATGACAACCTTAACTAAAGATAGTTAAAGTGTGTCATTAACACTGTATAATTAGAGTCTTGAAATTTATTGTGCACTAGATTGCGTCCTGAACTTAATTGATCCGTAGCAATTCTGCTTATAATGAAAATTGTTGTAATACTTCATTATTTCCTCTTTATAGGGAGATGGCAATATAAATTTATTTTCTCATTTGAAAGAACTTTTGAAACTATATATTAAGTATTAACTTCTTTTTTGCTTAGTTCTTGAAATATTTTCACTTGAAGTAATGAGATGTCCGCCATCTTGGATACATTTTTGATCTCATTAACGATAGTTTTGGTGACGTTACAACAGGGATTAGTATTCGTTACTGACCAAAAATTGATTGGTTGATGTTTTAATTAAAGGTTTTGAGTGTTGTGACGTGACATGTCTACAAAAAATGAAGATGGCGGACATTTAATTCCTTTCGATCAAAATATTTGTAGAAGTAAGCAAGATATAAAACAACGGTAAAAGAGTATTGTATATGGTCTTAAAAGTTCTTTCAAATGAGAAAATAAAAAATATGTCGCCATTTACCTTTAAATTGTCTTCGAGAAAAGTCGAGTCATTAACTCAGACTCCTATTTTCAGGTATACTAGACTCGAGTCCAATACGAAAAATGACTCGACTTGAGTGAGCGAACCCATAATAACTCGACTCGGACTCGACTTTTGATGTCTTCCTTAAATTAGTCGACTTAATTCAGCTACCACTTGTTCACATTAATTTCATTAATAGGGAACTTCGACATTTTCCCCTAATTAATTTGTTTATTGAGTTTCTCAATCATGCACTCGTAGCGGATTTCCCAACAGGCTATATTGCCTAATGGACAACTTGCATGTTAGACTAAATTTTAATCTAAGTAAAGAGAAGGGAATCAAACATAACAGTTAAAAAAACATAATCAAATTAGTAAAATTGCAAATTTTAGTTGCGAAATGTTGTAAAATACAGAAAATATAGCCTTGCGAAGTTTGCATATTTTCAGTATATTTGTATTACGTGCGGAAATTGTTACCATTTTCGGCTCAAAAATGGTAACAATTTCCGCACGTACAGTAATACAAACGTACTGAAAATATGCAAACTTCGCAAGGCTATATTTTCTGTATTTTACAGCAATTTTCGTCCAAGCTCAAACCGCAAACATTTTCGCGCGTTTGTTTACATTTGAAACGTGGCGTTTACCGTTGGAAACGGCATATTGTAAACACTGGACTGGACTATGGACTTTGGACTATGGACTTTGGACTTTGGACTTTGGACTTTCGATTTTGAAATTATATTTTTAAAATATTCGTATAATTATATTAATTAAAATCTAAACAGAGAACGAAAATTTGTGCATGATACAATATTCAAGGTAAAAAATACTGTCATGGCATGCAGTTATATAGGTATACCAGTGCAATTTCATAGATATAGCCTGTGGGATAACAGGATCATCTCAGTAATATTTTTAAGTTAATATTTAAGTTAATAATTTTATTATAATATTTGTATTTATAGTATGTATAGTACAGTTTATACTGCAGAACTTCTTTATCGTATATATAATAGATTTATAGAAACAATTGCGACAAAAGTAGCTTGGCAAATACAAAATATTGAGAAACTATCACGTACAAGTATAAACTACACGCGATTATTATTGCGCCTTTGGCTTTGAACAATTATTCGCCGAAGGCGAGGCCGTGATTATCCGGGAATTTGTAGTCTCCGTCGCAGCTGCCAGTTGTGTATGTTTTCTCTGATGTCTGCGAAGGAGGCTAGGGAATTTGTCAAATTTGACCAATCAACTTGACAACTTGTAGGATTTGTTGTACTATTTATTCACTTGCGCAAAAATACTAATGACGGTATTGTTCATCTTTGCATAATAGTTTACACCGGTTTAGCGCCTGCCTAAATAGGCTGTGTTTACAATGTATTTTGTCTGTGTCAGTTTTAGCTTTTCATAAGTGTATTCAGCCATAGTGAACACGAAAACTCTCATAGTCATCATACTTTATAAAATACGAATGTATGATACATTATTATATAATTGGTAGTACTGATTACTTTATGATAATCTATAGTAATTAGTATTACTTTATGTATATATTTATTATTGTCTATATATGGCTCTTTTGCGTACGTTATGCGGCTGAGCATTAATCTTTATACTACGATTGCGATTCCCGCCTGGTTCATCACTTGCAAGTGGTAGTATTACTGAGTAAACGTGGCAAATATTTGCTAGAATACCTGAAGCACATAGACATAGATTTTTGCCTTCTCACACACAACTGAGTAGGTCTTAAAAAGTGTGTAAATTTCCGTTAGTCGAATATACCTGTCCATCTACTAACACTTAATTATTAATAATAACTGGAGCACTTAGTCTTATAGTGATAAGGATAGCTAACTAGAATGTCTTTCAAAAATAAGTAACATCAACAAAACGTTACTGTCGGTAACGGAGTAAACAATTACACAATACAGTACTAGTATAAACTATTTTAATATGCAAAGATGAACAGTCACAATACTCAATACTCAGTAGGCGCGATAATAATCACTTGTATAGTTAATATTTTGTATTTGCCGAGACACTTTTGTCACAATTGTTTCTGACAATTAATCTATTATCTATATGATAAAGAAGAAGTTCTGCAGTATACACTGTACTATGCATACTATAAATACAAATATTATATAAAATTTAAATATTAAATCCCAAAATATTGGATAAATCCTGCTGTCCTACAAGCTATATCCGTATGAAATTGCACTGCTGGTATACCTATATAACTGATACTAGAGATTTTTTACCTTGTATATTATTATATCATGCATGTGCATGCAGTATAGCACGCTTTTCAGCAGCAAATGTTCGTTCTCTGTTTAGATTTTAATATAATTATACGAAAATCTAAAAAATAATATAATTTCAAAATCGAAAGTCCAAAGTCCATAGTTCAAAGTCCAAAGTCCAGTCCAAAGTCCAGTCCAGTGTTTACAATATGCCCGTTGGAAACGGAATGTTTCACTGCTCATGTGACGTGTTATAGTGAAAAGCATAATTCAGTTATTTTTCATGTTTTGATGTGCTTTCGTGTACTTTTCAGTATTTCCAAGCTCACGATATTGTAAGAGCGACCAAACTTGTTTATATTCATACTTTTTGTGACTAAAACGTATTATCATGGGCTTGGAAATATTGAAACGTGCACGGAAACACGTCAAAACATGACAGTTGCGCCAAAAATAGCTTAAGGCTTTTCAATGTGACACGTCACATGAGCGGTGAAACATTTCAGTTTCCAACGGTAAACGCCCCGTTTCAAACGTAAACAAACGCGCGAAAATGTTTGCGGTTTGTGCTTGGACGAAAATTGCTGTACAACATTTCGTAACCAAATTTTGCATTTTTACTGATTTTAATAAGTTCTTTACGGGAATTTACTTTTTTTTGCCTAAATAAAAAATTAGTCTAACATGCAAGTTGTCTATTGATAGGGGATCCGACGTACATACGATTTAACGCCATTATCGTAGAAGACGCGAAAGTCTAACAATTTAAACAAATGTCAATGTAAAGGTAGCACTTTCTCCTCAATTATTTTAAGACCTTCAGTAGATCCGAGGCCCGACCACAGATTGAACCAGGTCTCTCATGGCGTTCGAAAGGCAATTGTGGTGACCACAACACCGCAAGACCTGACTGCAGTGGTTTCTATATAGATCACGAGGAACATTTGAGGACATGTGTAATATTGTTAGTGACACGTGACATTCCCAGGGGGGGGGAGGGTTGAGTTGGCGGCATCCCCAGACTGTTTTTCAATTTTTCACACTTTTTATGAGAGAATATTAAGGCAATCATGCATATGAAAAGTGACGTTGTCCGATTTGAAAAATATACTGTAAAAACGAATTGGTTAAAACAACCAATTTGAATCGGATGCATTTTCTTTCGACCAATATTATTTGATCAAAACAACCGAAAAATTGGTTAAAATACCCCAATTTTTTGTTTGTTTTATAACCAACAAATATTGGTCAAATAAGTGCAGCTGAGACAACCAATTCAAATTAGTCATTTTAATCAATCTGTTCTTGCAGCGTATATTCTTTGTTTGCAACGACGTAATTTTGGGATTTCAGTTGACGGGCGGGTATAACAGAAAACGGCTATTTGAATGTATTAATCGAGTTTAGAGACAGTTTAAGACTCGAAAGATGAATTGCCGTTCAGTTTTACTTACTACAACCATTCTGCATGCATGATAGAAGAAAAATCGTTCACAAGTTGTTTGATTGCCCGTCATTTGGATGATGAAAAGTCACGTGATTGCAAACAAAGAATTGGTGGTACACACGTAAAAATCTCACAACTTGTCAACAAGATGTGTTCGCAACAGGCTTGTAGCAAGCTTGTCAACAAGTAACAAAGCTGTTATTTTATCAAGTTGCTACAAGGTTGTCACCCACAACTTGTTGACAAATTGTTGAATTGCAGGATGATAACAAGTCGTTGGAACAACTTGTAACAAGTCTGTTGAACTCAATAACCTTGTAGCAAGTTGTCAACAAACTGTTGACAACTTGTCAACAAGCTGGGATCAAGCAGTGCGAACACATCCTGTTGACAAGTTGTTGGAACAACATTGCTACAAGTCTGCGGCAGGTTTGTTACAACCTGTGCGTTTTTACGTGTGTAGTTGCAAAAATATTCTGAGTCAATTTCTTCGTATATAAACGCTTCGTAATTGCCATGTACTGTATTTGTGACCAAAGACATTCTTTCATTTGCCATATTGACCTTCAATACTCGAGTGCGCTATATATAATTTATCGCATATCATGCGAAATATGTACATAGGTTTTCCTTCAAAATTTCCAACCACAAACCTATAGCATTGTGTTTTGCAGGGCGAGATGCGTAATGTTTTTCTGCATGATTAAATGATACACAACCAGTGTAGATGTTAAAAGCCTACGAACAATATTAACTAGTCCGAACATCTGGGGACTGTTTTACACAGCTTGAGGTTATAATTATTTAGAACAAAGCAAAAGGATTTTTCAAGTTTATGACAAAAAGTTTGACCCTTGATGGCTTATACACTGGAAGAAAATTTGAAAATCCATAGAATGGAAATTGCATGGACCTTTATTGGAAATTATGGATTTTTGATTATCCATAATAATTGTATAATCGGATAACCATAATTTGATTATCCATAATAATAATACTATCGATATACATTTAGTATAGAAATGGTGCAATTGCAAATCTCATAGTATGGATTTCACATTTTTCCCAGTGACATATTCAACACATCAAAACCATGTTGAATTCTATTCTGGCTATCCCAAGGATTATAGTGTAACATGCAGCTCTTTAGTTAGGACAAAAAACCTAATCAAGACGTGTTTATTACATAGGAATATGAAGAACTTCAGATTAAACTCTCACAACTTCGGTTTAAAGAGAAAGAGCTATTGGAATCCAGATGGCCATCCAGCAGTGATAATCACTCGTGTTCTACGGACCACCCGACCGACACAGAAAGTTTACCTTCATGTACGACACCGACCTCGTCAAGTTCAAGAACTAGCTCGACAACATGTGACGTCCCTGGCTCTCCTGTGACGTATGCGCATGTCAGAGTTTATCTTCCAAATAAACAGCGCACTGCTGTAAGTATATACTGTTTCAAGTTAATGTGCAACACGAGCAGACATATTGCATGAAATAGATAAATATACGTGATTTTGAAGGCTCGTAAACACTACGCTCAATTTTGGTACCCATACCATTTTTATCCATGCCGGGACTACCTACTTTTAAAGGCCAAGTACGGATAAATTTGGTACGGGTACCAGTTTTGTCCATGCCGTACCAAAAATTGAGGTCTATCAAAATGTCTCTATCAAACAAGATTGGATATCTCAACATAGAATCAAGTAAACAACACTGCAAAAAAAATTAAAAACTTGAACACAAAACTTAATATACATGCAGTATCATATAATAACGCTAAGAATTCAAGCGGTCGAGAGCCATGATCTATTAGAGGGCAAACGCACGGAATTACGTCACACAAAACTATTTGTTCCGTGCAGCCAATCACAACACAGCACGTGACTTGCGGTAGCCAATAGCATTCTCTTATTTGTATATAGATCATGTACGCGTGATATTTGTAAAATTTTGACTTTTTCAAATTTCCAAATGTTTGCGTGGATAAAAAGAAAGCTATTTACCTGTTTAATTCGGGGGGGGGGGTTCTTTTTATTATATAAAACAAATAGATAAGATTTTGCCGTTGTCTGTTCAGTTATATATACACAATATGACATCATAATGTGGAAAGAACAAAATAGTGACCCACTCGCCTCGACGGCTCCTCAGCCACTTTTTTGTGGCGAGTGTTAAAGAAAACGAAACGGAAAAAAATAACGGAACGATTTTATTATTCACTGGTATTTTCCACCGCTCAAAGCTAATGCCAGGAGACAGTCGAATTTCATGACACGTGATACGCTCTCGTTCAATGAGATGCAATGATGCACATGGACTTTGTATACTTGTTTATAACGAAGGCTTTTAGCTTGCAGGGTTTCAAGACTGGCTGCCCGAAAAATATAGTGGGTGTGGCTGTCTATTTTTGTGGTCAATTGCCATTTTCTCATAGTCCAACTTCTTTTCGACATGCAATAGATAAAGTAAAGAGCAGCTGACGACTTTTGAGGTATTCAAGAAATATTACAAAGCTTCCGCCAGTTGCTGTTTAATATATCATCGCAGATAAGAAAACATTTGTGTTAGGCCGTCCATGACCACGTATAAGTCCTAATTCAAAAGTGGCCGTCAAATTTGAACGGCCGTCTGGCTAAATGCCCGGTGTACGCTGTATAGGTAGTACACCAGTATCAAATCATTGCACTTAATCTCAACGTTTGTTTGTGTAGATCAAGTATAAACCAGGGACAACGATCGAAGAAGCTCTCAGTAAGGGAATGATGATGAGAGGATTATCTACAGATATGTGTTTTGTTGTTCGCCTATCAACACCAGGTCGTACTAAGTAAGGGGAAAATATATTATTTTTTAAAATCTTGTATGTTTATTATATATGAGATTTTCTAACGTAAATGATCACAGTGTAAAAACAACCTGGTTAAAACAACCCATAAATTTCATGGTCGTCTCGGACCTGTTTTAGACGTCGAATTTAAATCGTTGAATAGGACAATAGCAACAAAAAATTTTATTGTCTCATTTGAAAGTACGATTATCTTTAAAATCTTGTTATAGATTTTTTATGTCTTGTTTGATTCTTGAAATATTTTGATTGAAAGCAATGAGCTGTCCGCCATCTTCGATTATTGAGGATATGCGTATTGCGTCACAAGTGGTGTCACTCAAGCTTTTTTTCTTGACAGCCAGGGATCAATATGAAGTAAAACCTGTTTTGTATTTGTATTTGTATTTATTAAAATTCAATACATATAATTCCATATATTTACAAATATCAAATTAGATGTATTAGGGCATACCATAAACAGAATTCAAGATTCCCTCAAGAATGGTTTCCCAATTACAAACAGAACATTAAACTAACATCACAGGACACATAATACAAATAATTCCTAAATTATATAATTTTACAATTTCTAAATTAAAAGTCTGAATTATATATTTTTTTTTTATATATTTTCTAAATTTCTAAATTGCTACTTCAAATTTCGAATTGACTAAAACGATTTTAAACAACATTTGATTGTTAGTCGGTAACTTAGAAGTAATTTTTATAAGGCTAACCACGCTCCTGACGTTATCAAAACGACAGGTAATAAGGTTAAGAATTAATCCAAGATGGACAGCTCATTGCTTTCAGTCAAAATATTTCCAGAATCAAGCAAGATGCCAAAAATCTGTAAAATATTTTAGAGATAATTATAAAGTTCTTTCAAATCAGACAACAAAAATTTTTGTAAATTGATTTCAAAATTCCGTTGAGTAACTTCACAAGCATGAAATTTACGAAATGAAATTCGACGTCTAAAACAGGTCTGCATATTCATTTGCTCGAGACAACCAATTTATGGGTTATTTTAAGGTATACGTTTACACGCGTATATACGATTCGTATTCTGGCGTATATGTAATCGAATAGGCACGCGAAAAGTAGTTACTGTACATTTCAAATTTCGCTGTGAACTAAAAGAAGAGGAGTTGTGGCGTCAGCAGTAATTTTCATACGCCAGAATACGTATCGTACACGACAAATCGCAGCGTGTAAACACACCTATAACCAATTTGTTTTGACAGCACATGCATGCAAATCAGGCGCTCGTACTTTAGCTAGAACTTAATATATTCTTTATAGACAAGAAATATCTTGGAACACTGATCTCTCAGAACTAAACGAAGGCGATGAGGTACTGTGAATATATTTGACGAAGTTAACGAAAGTACTCTGTACATACCAATGTGCATTTCATTTTGCACATACACCGTACATTGGCGTCTACTTTTTAACCCGTTTCCACCATCACGTGAATTTTCTTGGGATGAACAGATGGTTATTATATAACATCAGTTGACCAAAGGCCATGTTACACGGTGCAATCTTTGATGCATGCAACTTGCAACACAATTTCGGATACAGAGCCATGTTATCCAGGGGCCCTTGGTTATATATATAATTACAAGGACCAGGGGAATTTTAACGTTGGTGTTTTTAGAGCTAGAGTGAAAAAGTGAATACCAAAGTTGGATTATCTTATTTTTCATCGGGATAAGAATCGCTACAAAAATTGCATGGACACTCTTAAAAAACCCTTCAATCTTTGTACTGGATTTGCCTCATTCGTGTCAGTGTAGTATAGTTCTGTCTCTGTCCGAGGTACGAAGTAAGAACAAAAATTATGACCAGTGTGATTATGCCTATAGGATCATGGTGATTTGGTTAATATTTTTAGATATCAGTGGAAAAACGTGGAAACATTCCAATATCAAGTAGCATTTCTCACAACTTTGTAAGTATAATAATCATGTTAGAAATCGATTGCATGTATAAAACTGTCTTTACAAAAACTTCCGTATCACTCAATACTTTTGAAGGTATTAACCTCAAGTCCTTCTTACTCCTAAAAAGATATAATATACACATATAGATAGCATATTTCACATGCAGGGATGAGAAGATATGGATTTTATCTTTGATTGGAACATAAATTCATCTCTTCAGGCAAATGTGTCGGTGTTTCTTTTGTTTATTTATGGAAAAGATCCACGAGTACAGAATGCTACAAGTTTGATCTGATTTACAAAAACGACGTTATAGTTTGTCTTGAAATAAAATATTTTATTTTTTAAACCTCTAATTCGTTACGCAAATTTACTTCTGTTGTTGTTCCTTCCAGTGGCGGACACTATAAATATTGGGGCTGCGCATTTAGATCGCTATACTGAATGCCATAAACATATTCGTTTATTCAGCATCGAATATTATACTCTGCGCATGTCTGGATGCGTTGATGTCGTCGTGTTGTACCACATGAAGAATCTTGGTGAGAGCAAGCTCATGCGATATATAAATATACGAATGCATCGCATATCTAGACGTGTACCAAGATGCACTGACGAGGCGCAGAACGCCGAAACATGCATGTCTGCAGATTGTACTATATACCAAAAATGATCAAATTTTCATAGTGTAGAAAGAGTGGGTTTAGGGTTTAAGGTTTAGAGATTCGAAGGACCACCTTTTTTTACCTTCTCTACCTTCGGTCTCGGTCCGCTTCTGAGATTTTGGGAAAGTATTTTTCAGTACGGACTTCCCAGCCGGTAAATAACATATTTACTTAATATAGTTGTCTCAACTTCCTTTAAGTGTAATCCTTTATTTTCAGATAAGGAAAACATTTTTCACCTTAGCATTTTGTGACGCGTGCCGTAAACTGCTTTTTCAAGGATTTCGGTAAGTTTCTCTTATTGAACTTATATAATAACCAGGCCTAGAAAATATATTTCTCTAATTCCTGGCAGCAAAATCGAAAACTAAAGATTTCCTGTGCAAGTCAAATATATTCCTACATAGGTATGTTTCAGGAACGTGTGGTGCGTATTGTGATAAACTTCAATCTCAGAACATGACAATCAGGACTTGCAATAAGTAAATTATGGCATTTCAGTATATAAGATGACTGCAAGGTGTAAGAACATTTCCTGCGAAGATACTTTGTTAAACGTTTCCTGGCAGCAGTGCTGCTCGAGCTGCTGCGGACATTTTCCAGCAATGTGTGTGCCTTTGAATGAAGCTCCAAACGAAAAGACCCGTATGATGCGTTGCCGTTTGTATAAAATCGATAGCCTACAATCCTGGACAAAACCATCTGCGACACTCTATTAAAACCGATAAAACATTCCTTTGTGGCTTTTTTTACCAGTTAGACCGGAATAATTTACTCGTTTGCCCCCCTCCGCCCCCAAAAACAATGTTGGACGTTTTATCCGTATTCTACGAATCCAATCAACATTGAATGGTGGGGGAAAGGGGGAGGTTTTCTAAATTTACGATAACATTACGATATTTTGTCAAGTATAATTGGAAGTGTCGCAGATGTTTTGTCCAGGATTGTAGGTCAGTGGCGAAGCTAGCCATGGCAACTGGTCATGCTATGCTAATAAACCTACATCTAAATAGACGATACATTTCTAAATGTTTGAATTATGCAAATCAATTAAAAATTTGGATAGCATGACCTGTTGCTATGGGTAGCATCGCTACTAGTCTAGGTTCAATCTCCCCGTCATGATTTAAGTGACGTAATGTCGTCAAGACATGATTTAAGTGACGTAATGTCGTCAAGACATGATTTAAGTGACGTAATGTCGTCGAGTCTCTAATAAGAAGCATGCAAGGTCTGTACAGATCAAAGATGTCGCCAAATGACGCTTAAATCTCTTTCCATCGCGCTTCAAAGCCCGAACACCTTTCGGTGCGAACTTAGTTGGGCTTTTTTCAACTTCCTTTATTACGTGAAACATGCTTGTCAGAACAGGGT
This sequence comes from Paramuricea clavata, assembly GCA_902702795.2. Classification (NCBI taxonomy): domain Eukaryota; kingdom Metazoa; phylum Cnidaria; class Anthozoa; order Malacalcyonacea; family Plexauridae; genus Paramuricea; species Paramuricea clavata. Next base: position 6,757 of record CACRXK020001927.1, on the reverse strand, counting down.
ATCCTAGGTAGTGGCGCTACCTGCAAGTGTCTGAAGCTAACTGCAATCCTTGTCTGAACTCTGAAGTTTTTATACATACTAACTAAAAAAATACTTAAAAATTTCCACAAACTAATTGCAAAATTTTTTTGGCTACCTGCAAGAAAACTAAATATACAGGCATGATATGAAACAACTATTAAATAACATTTTGTGCCGTTGTCTGTACAGATATAAGTGTGTTTGGCAAATACAACGGCAACGTCAATAAAGACGTGATCATGATCAATCGATTTTTACTCCAAGACAAAGGCGACTATAAATTGTATTCCCTTGAGCATTCTAGTATGCCATAGTTCTTCAAACTGCTATACATTCTTTTCACGGCTCGTAACCACGCCAACAGTTAAAACGTCCGAAGTCGTGCGGGGGGGGGGGGGGTTTTATGGGAATTTACTGACTATTGCTTCTTGAGGGTTGTTTAGAAGGAAGATAAGTAGTTTTAAGAACAAATGAGGTTTACAGCTATGTGTGCGTTATCTCACTTACGTTGCCATTGTCGGTTGCCAAACTCTCTATAAAAAATAAGAAAAACAGTGATCTCCAGTCTCGACAGCTCGTGGACCTGGGGCCAGTTGTTCCAAGCTCGATTAACACGAACCATTCATGGTTAAAATTTAACCTGCTGTTTTAATTCGTTTATTTCAAAAGTGTATAGGGAATAAAACTTTTATTGGTCTAGGTAAGATTTCTGGAAAACGTTTTCAAGCTTATAAACAATTTGTTGGAACATTTGCTTTAACATTTTTCGTTATAACCCAAGGTCAAACACTAACCCGTCGTATTCGAACAACTGGCTCCTAACAGCAAAATGTTGTGTGTTTGTTGAACACTGTTTTGTTTACAGATGTCAGATATGTGGGTATCGGTTCCATCAAAGATGTGCTGCTAATGTTCCTTTTATATGTCTGGCTGTTCAACAGGAGAAGGTTTATGAATTGTAAGTGTGTGGACTTTCTAAAGGCTGATTCACACTACACAATTTTTTCCTAAAACTGTCGCATGCAACCTGCTTACGTTAACTAATTGAGTTGTACTGTATAAATCAAGCACGACAACGTTAGGCGTGAAATTTGAATTTTGAAAAAAATTTGAATTAGTGTAGGTAATAGCAGTTTCACGTGTAATTTAATTTAAGGTTACTTCACACGATGAACGTGCGTTTTAGTCTATTGGCCTTCTCACGCCGCCGTTTTTGGGGTACTGTAATTTTTCGTAAGCGATTATAACAACGTGAAAAGCAATATTTCAGAACAAACTAACTATTTACCAAATTTACCATCATACGTCCATAAAATTATAAAATGTTGCCGCTACGTGGTGTTACGCTCGCAGGATTGGCAAAAAGTACCCCAAAAATGGCGGCGTGAGAAAGGCTAATTGGACATTGCGCAACGAATTTTAGGTGTAACTTTACCAAATTTTCAGTGAGGAAAGCCGGGAAAATGCTGATTTCGAAAATTTTCATTCGATGGGTGTTCAGTGAAACAGGCAGGTTGCGGCCGTTGACCAAGTGCGTAATCATTTGAGAGGGCTACGACAGGAAGGCACCAGTGTGTAGCCTAGTTTGACAACTTCACAATCATGTTTACCATCTTATTTTGTTTCTAGTTTGTTTTTGTGATTTCACTTCCAAATCAAAAGTTGGTTTGATAAAGAAATTAGCACCCCCTTGCGTCCCGTTGTATAAATCTATCCCTGCAATTTTATCTAAATGAAATAGGAACTGTTTTGTGAATTGAAATTAAATAATTCAAATTAATTCTTTTCAATATATATTATTATAATGATATATTTTCTTCTTAGTCTCGTGAATATTAACAACCGCGAGGAAGAAGCCAACTTCAACGAGAGAGGAAATCCAGATAATCTAATATCAAGGGAGCGATCTATATCCGCCCCAAATGTTCATAAAATCGGTTTACCTGATGGTGAGGTAATTATGCCTGCAATTTGTTAAGAAGAGGAGGTTTTAGTTAGCTGAGTGAATTTTTAACGATCTGTTTCGTTTCATTTCATTCATGTGGGAGAAAAACTGTCTGTCTGTCTGTCTGTCTGTCTGTTTGTTTGTTTGTTTGTTTGTTTGTTTGTTTGTTTGTTTGTTTGTTTGTTTGTTTGTTTGTTTGTTTGTTTGTTTGTTTGTTTGTATTATGCGGTCATTTGAAACTGACCAGCAGAAATTTTCACAACCTCTTTGTTTTCCTTTAGAACGCATTTCAGTACCCAAAAGATCCATCGGCGACTATTTCAGGTAATATTACTAATATAAGCTAAATCGTTCGCACGTTAAGTGGACAACGCTGTCTGTAATGTTAGGCTGGTTAAATATTAGATAATAATGCATAATGATTCAAGCACGTTATACGTGAAAGAACAGCCCAAAAATAAAACACACATCAAATCATTGTGGGGGAATGGGATCAGGGTGAAGTGAACCAATTATATACATTATATGTAGTCTTAAACTCTGGTCAACCCAAAAACGCATTAAGTCTTATGTTTTCGTCCCGCAGGGTTATATATAAGACCTGCGATAGGAGTCATAACCCCTTATAGGGCTCTGCCAGACTGGTAGTGACCCCCTTTGACATAGACCTGAACCAAGGGTGATAATCCCCCTTGGACAGTACCTACGATTCGACTGATCATATTTACATTAAATAACCTGAATCTATGAACCCCAACAAATACACTGAATGTGTATTCCCCATAGACGAAGAATCCAACTTTCACCACATCTGTAATCGTATAGAAGACATATATTTGAGCATTCCCATCACTCATACTACAGATGGAAAGTCAGGGAGGCCAGGAAAAACCTGCAATATATCCAGTTTCCCCACAAAGCTTCTATCTTACAAGTTCTTAATTGGAGGGTTGGTAACACGACAAATTCAACAAACAAAGCTTACCGTCAAGGCACATTTTATTTATTTATTTATTTTTTAAAGATTTATTTCTTTTTAATGTAATCGTGTACAATAACATACATGCATTTGTTAACCACATGAAGCTTACATTTTTTTAAAATTTAGTTGCATTCCACAATCAACGGCAAATTAAGAAATTTCATCACGAAAGGCTCTTTTCATCCACTAATCGCAAAAACCAACTTAGTGCTTGTATCTAATTAAAATAAACTGTTGAGCATTGTGATTGGATGAGAGTACTCGCGAATTGACTCTTGCGATGAATGGAAAAGTGCCTTAACCCATTGAGCCGAGCCGCAATGCGCCCCAGTGCGCCCTACTTATTTTTTTCACTTGTCTAACGCCAGACGATTTTACTCGTCAATGGAGAAGCTATGCAGTTTAATGTGTTAACCAAAAAATCTGACAATGTCTCTAGTTAAACCATTGAGCCCCAGTGCGCCCTACTTTTTTTTACTTGTCTAACGTCAGACGATTTACTCCTCAATGGGGAAGCTCTGCAGCTTAATGGGTTAAGCTTCATTCGAATGAAAATTTTCTACCTCTACAAAAATGAAATCTTCAAGAATGCAGTATATATTCTAGTCTTAACGAGTGTTTATTTATGTGCAGTTGCAAATGCAGCTCGACTAGGTGTAGAGAGAAGGAACACTCGGTATCAAAGTGTAGGATCACCTCCTCCGGTATACAACGTTTTCGACCCCAATGGAAAAGAATTCAGGAGCGACTTCGCCTTACATACTGGAAATCACGTTTTACCCGAGCGACCGTTGACGCCGAATCTTGGCTTAAATCGTCCTACCACGCGGTTTAAATCCCGTGCGAAATCTTCGTCTGAAGTGGTAAGTCAAAATAACTAAGTCTTGATATGATTCTTTCATCCAACACGTGTCATCTTTGTACATTAATAAAATGGACACTTGTGCAAGTTACACAAGTAGTTTTCTCAAGAAATTATTGTACGTTCAATTTGAGTCTTTAAGTTATTATTATGTAAGGTATGAATAAAATGGCAAACTTTGGATTGTATAATTTAGAGAGAAATGCGACCTCGTCATAATTCGAACGATGACTGGGAAATTCCGGAAGAAGAAGTAGAAATGGGTGAACGGATAGGATCTGGTTCGTATGGGACAGTTTTTAAAGCGCAATGGCATGGTACGTTCGTTTATTAAATATTTGATAGTTTCATCCTTGCTTGCTAACATCCGTTGCATTATCTTTCGTAATTGAGACCCGTTGCGATTTTAGGCGCGGTTTTCTTCTTGTGATTGATGTAAACGAGTGGATGAGTTATGAATGTTTAGATGAGGGTGCATATAGCTGAGAATATCATAACTCATCCGCTCATTCACATGCATCTAAAGACGAAAATCGCACTATATAAATGGCAGCAAATATTACAGATCTGATAAACGGCCCAGAATCATGCCCAGACGCAATTTTTTCGCTATAGAAATGTTAATCGTAATATTTTGAATCTCTTGTGTTTAGGTACAGTTGCTGTTAAACGATTAAATATAACAGATCCCACACCAGCACAACTTCAAGCTTTCAAGAACGAAGTAGCCGTACTACGGTAATGTAACTAAGATCACGTAGTAGATCGGTAAAATCGTAAAATAATCTCGAGTGGGATTAAACTATCAAATCTGGTGCAATATTACAACTGATGTTGAACCATATATTAACTATGGTTGAACTGAATAGGATTTTGAATTTTCGTTGCTGTGCAATATATAGCAATTGCTGTACCTCATTTGGTGCTTTTGTCACATGCAAAATGCACTTGCAGTTCTTATGAGCTTTTGCACAGTGGCGGACACTTCGAGAAATATTGGGGGAGGGGGAGGGGGAGGGAGGGGGGCGAAGTAGTTTTTCGTCTTAAATTTCATTCAATATATAGTTTAATATTTAGGTGATCAATTTTTAGGTGACCTCAGCTTATTTAATATTTAGGTGATCACAGCTTATTGCTGTACAGCTATAATTCAGAAATTATTGGGGGGGTTCCGCTAGTGTTCGCAATTGCTGTTGCGCGCCCTGGCCATAGCACTTCACTGGATCCAAAGTACTTATTATGTAAATAGTATATATGGATCTCGGTCGAAATAGAACGGAAATCCGATTTTCACACTAATTTCAATTTCCATGCTATGGATATATAGTATACTGTATGTATATAGTATATGGTATATGAAATTGGAGATTCCATAGTACGGATTTCACAATTTTTTTCCATTGCTATAGTATGAACTATATGTGTCTGTCACTAAAACGCCATTTATATTTGCAGGAAAACGAGACATATTAACGTGTTACTATTCATGGGATGTATATCAAAACCGTCGCTAGCGATCGTCACGCAATGGTGCGAGGGCTCGACGTTATACCGCCATCTTCACGTGAACGAATCAAAATTTGAAATATTACAATTGTTAGATATAGGCAGACAAACAGCCCAAGGAATGGAGTAAGTATCTCTGGTAAAGAGCATATATAGGCTGATGAGTGGGCCCGATACCGTTGTAAACGTGTATGTAAACACCCAGAAATAAAGGACGTCGGCGGCTTAGTGGTTTATGCATTGGCCCTTTGGGGCGCTTCGGGAACATGTGAGAACATTGCTTCCATCTACAATGCCAAACCGCAGAGCCTAGTCACTTTAAAGACTACATTTATTATATAGATTTATGTTTTACTTTAGTTACCTCCATGCGAAGTCAATTATTCATCGTGATCTAAAGTCAAACAGTATCCTTTTGTTTTAAAGTTCGGAAATACTCGACAATTAGAGAAACAAGTTGCGACCCCTCAGGCCCTAACAGGCAGCTTGTCGCAATTGAGTGGCAAATGCTTTTTTTAATAATATCATCTTTGTTAAGCAAAATGCGTGAAGCTGCTATCATAGAAAGAAACTTCATTTCTTGCTACCTACTGGATATTGGAGTCTGTAGCTCTGTAACTCTGTCAGTCGGGTAAATCTTGTATTGGAATCACAGCAATGCATGTCAGAGGCAGTAGGACGTTTTGCCTTCCATGTTAAGTTTGTTTTGAATTCCCTTTTTTTGTTCCGGCAAAGTCGAAGTCATCTTATTATGCTCGTGCAAGTCGTGTGGCCGTGCAAGTCGTGTGGCCGTGGCAACGACTCTCAAAATGAGCCACCCTTTTCCTTGATTTTTTCTTTGTAGGTTCTTTTTGTGTCTTAAAGAAATTTCACGACACACCCGTACAGGACGTTGTGTCATCTTTGATTGAAAAATCGTCCCTCTTTCAAAATGGCCGGCGTTTGAGGGGCGAGTGATTAGAAAATGGTTCGTTGTGCTTTTGTGCAAAGTGGTTTTACGATATATGGCATAAGTGGAATAACGAAAATAACAAGATGGTTGCTTTAGTCACAGACACCTATACTTTAGGATGTACTTTCAAAACCTGCTTATTGTAAATTCTCATTTACTGGAGTATTCATGCAGTAGACTAAATATATTTCCATAATTGCTTTACTGTATATAGCGTTTTTCATTAATAATTCGTCGCTTTGTAGATATTACCCTTGATTTATTGTCTACAGATATCTTTCTTCAAGAAGATTTAACGGTGAAGATTGGCGACTTCGGTCTAGCGACAATAAAATCAAGGTGGAGTGGACAGAATTTTGAAAATCCATCTGGCTCCATATTGTGGATGGTATGTAATCAGTGTATCGTGGGAGGGGTATTACCATATTACCACGAAATTGTCGCACTTTTGTTCCTGCTAGTTGCAGTTTGCCTTAAGTTTCATGCATG